>DWQK01004718.1:0-10185 GCA_018231225.1 Noctuana stator
ATCAATTCTTCTTTACATTCATAGCCCCACACTATGCTTACTCATTACTATTTAGTGACAACATATATGTAGTGCATAGTCTATTATACTCGCAGTTAGCTTGCAGTGAATTGTTCAGAGACCGAAACTCTTTTGTCAAAAGGCAAAGGGTTACAAAGAGAAAGTTTTAATGCTCCCTACTGAGAGCTGGGGCATAAGACGGTGTAGAGATTTAGTACAGAGACCAAATTTCAAAGTTCTGTCGCTTGAACATTAACAATGCAAAGCTATTCAAAGTACTGTTCGCTTTATTTCACAAGTATTGTTCTATTTTTTAACAGACTTAAAAAAGGAGTTTCTCAATTCGATTGAGAAACTCCTGTATTTAAAAACTTTTTTGGCTCATCACTGTTTATTAAAAAATTTTAATCTAAACACTTTTAAAGGGGTGATAAAACTATTTTCCCGCTAAAAATATATTATTAAACTACACTTTTCTATCACTAGTTACTTTTAGTAATCGAAGATAGTACTTTTAACGTTAAACAGACTAGTCCACTGACTCCGTATATATTGCAAAGCAACTTAAACTTTTTTCGATCGATTTGTCACTTAAGATCACAAAGAACAAGAAATTTAAGTTATATTTGTGTCTATTTCAATCTACTACGAGACTGCAGGTCAACATTCACCTGCCTACGTGCTAACTACTCACAGGTAATTCTCACGCGCGCAATCTCATCACTCCACGAACCCTTCAGCAGAGTTTAGTTGTAAAATAGGCTTTTCATGGAAATTTTCACGTCAGGCCTTAACTTTTCAAACGAAGTTACAAATAGGCGTCAAGTGTATTCATTAATCGGTTATAGCGCGGTAAGTGACGTTTTACTAAATTGATATCGCAGTTCTAAACTGACTTGCGATTTAATTGTAACTTTATAATAAAAGTTCCTGTCTCTTTCCCAGCAGTGGGACAGTGATGGGTTGATGATGAATTCTCTGAACAGGTAAAACAAATAAAGTTTACAATGCATCTATTTATTAAAAAAATATTGAGCCAGCGATAAAGAATAGTAGTATGAACGAAGCAAAAATCGTGACTATAATTCTTATTCACTACATACTTATATTTATGGTGGATAATGAATCGAGTTACTGTAATTGGATGTCTAGGATGAAGATAAAGGTTGCGAAAATATTACAATAACAAGTTTTTGTTGACGAAAAAGTAGTGTACTTATTACTAAAGAATAATATAGAATGTCTCATTATGAGTCCAAGGTTATTGCGTGGGAGGAAAATATCTTACAGACTTTTGCCATACTTTTAACTAGTTGTTGATATTGCGATTTTGCTACAGTAAAATAATACTTTACCGTATAAAAATATTTAGGTATTCATCAAGGCAATCAGTATTCAGACAATTACCGGAACGCTAGGTTGAAATTCAACCACTATCTATCAGTACTCTAAAATTTTATATTAGACGATTTCTTTGCTAACTTGTCTACAGGTGTGTGAAACTTGTTATATTACCTACCATGACGCAGTAGAAAATTTTTCTCTTAAACTTTTATCACAAGTTTGCAATTCTCTAATATCAGCCGTTCAAAGATTAGCGGGATTTTCACTTACAACGTAATATATTATGTAATTCTGAAATGATGGATTAGACAAGATGGCGATGTTTGCGAACCGTTCGCAAATTGCCTTCGCTTCCTTGTAGCGTTCTTTATTCGCTGACATGATTGAGGGCTTACGTTTATGACGAGGCTCTGTCCGGGATACGATTTTTGATGTAGTTCTGTGAACACGATGAGACAATGTAAAATGTACCACGAAAACCGAGCGGCTAATTGTAAAACACGGAGAGTATAGGAGTATATATAGTAATAGCTAGAGTACACACGTCGCTAGAGTTCCGATACGCTAGACAAGTCAATCGTGGATAGCTGCAAGCCAATCGTTTACAGCAAGGAAGACGAGCGGCTATCAGCAATACTTCGCATTTATTAGGAATGCGAAGTATTGCTGATAGCAGTATTGCTGATAGTATTGCTGATACACATGCGTGGTCGGGTAAGTCGAAGGGGCTGACTGCCAACCAGCCTTAGCCGCTAAGCTTACGAATGGTGGACTGTAATTTCGACAACGGGTTGACGGACAACCACTCGACCCTGCCAATCAACACCGGTACGATGGGAAGTAATTTCGAGAATGGGGGCCGTCCTCACTCGCGGAATGTAGCAATGTATAAGTGTTAAAAACATAGGTTTTTAAGAAAATTGTATAGTATTTTTGTCTTCGATCTGAGTGTTTGTGTAATTGTCTTTGTGTGTGACAGTGTGTTCATTGTCGATGGCATCTTCGACACAGGAGACATAGGACAAATCTATTTTTGTAGACTATTTTAAATTATTAGTATACAAGTCATAAAATGTTATCAGTGGTATTATATTATTAATATTATTCTACATGCAACGCTCTTAACTGTTAGAGGTGACTATCTAGTTAACAATTAAATTTACATCGAAAGAATTTTGCATAAGACAGCTGCGGCCTGACGGAGCAAGATTTGAATTAAACTAATAATTAGATTTCCAACAAACTTCAATCTCGGACGGGTGGAATCAAAAGTTAAATTTAAATCGAAAGAAATTTTACTGAACATTTTTTAGTTAACGAATTTGTGAACATATTTGTGTTGCTTCTCAGTTGGAGCACTTTCTTGGGAATCAAAGACTCAAATCGACAAAGCCCTGCCCTGCCCATATATATAATAATAAAAATAATATAATATTCAATATTTATATACTAATGAATAAATGAAGTGAAATTTTAAATAACATAAATGTATAATATGGGTATATTTAAACCAGTAGGATTGGCTATAGCCAAACGCTTTTCATTTTCAAACTTCCTGATAAACTAATCATGAGTAAGGTCAGTTGACAGTAGGCGAAACAAGGTGCGTCTAACCATAGAGAAAATACAAAGAAAAGGCCCATACTATACAGTAGCCTTTCATTTACGCCACCCCGCTCCTCCGTTCCCCCTCATTCCTTCCTCTTTTAAACGAAGTTAAATACGAGTAACCTATGCTATACTATGTAGCCCATGCTATACTATGTAGTAGTATTGAATTATTTATTAAGATCAGTAAAATAATGTATTAAAACAGCAGTACAATAATTTAATAGACTAAGTGACAAAACGCATTGAATTTGAAGACGTTAGAACTTCTTTGCTTACGCTCTATCCCCTTTGTATCTGGTCCGTGGTTTTTGCCTATACGCCTAAGCGATTGCTATCTATTTCTAACCACTCAGACATATCACGCCTGTTCGCTGAAGGTCAATTGTATTACTCTTCTAAGTCAATAAATTGCTACAACTACCTATCACGAAGCCATTCACGTTTATGCTGGTATTGTAGTCGATAAGCCTTTGAAGGTTCGGTGTTTTGTACTAGGAAATTGTCTTATTTTTATACGAAAAACGTTTTGTAGTAATTAAATAAAAAAATATTATATATTATATTTTTTTCGTGATTTCCAACGATACGACCCGTATGGTTTAGTGGCTGGTAATGTCAGTCCGTCGTGGAAGGTTCGAAAGCCAACGAGGCAAAAGTTTATATTATAAACTAGCTGTGTCACGCGGTTTCACCCGTGTTAAGAATTATGACGTAACGCCTATAACCTTCCTCATTAATGTAGCTATCAGACACAAAAATAATTGTAGTTCCAGAGATTAGCGCGTTCAAACAAACAAACAAACTCTTCAGCTTTATATATTAGTATAGATTTAGATTCCTGATACCGCTCCTGTGTGTGTGCCTAATTACCTTTGTGAGTGCATGGCACCCACGGCACATAAAATGCCTTCTGGTCCTTTAGTTGACACAAACTAAATATGCACCTAAATAAAGACTTGGTTTTACAAAGAAGAAATTTGCAACATAAAGTACATGTGTGGCCAAAGTGCTTTCTTTTGCAGGTCTAATTATGCACGAGTTCTGAGGCCTGGAAGGATTGCTTTTTTAACTAAACACTGAGCGACCCAGAACCTCGCCTGAGGCGACCACTTTCATGTTTTTTGTATTTGTTCGTTATGAAACCAAAGAATATGTATGTGATTTACAATATTAATAGGCACATACATACATAGCTTTGTTCTTTTGTTTATACTATAATACAATCAACAAACATGACGTGTATAGAATGATATATTCACGTTTTAAAAAATTGCCAAATTTCTACCAAATTTTTACCAAATTTCAGGCACAAAAGACTAAAGATAAAAAACTGATGTTCACAAAAAAATATTTTATTTACCTATATACCTACAAAATGTTTCTACGAAAAACGTAATAAAGAAAGATAAATTTGCTGAGATGATAAGATCTATTATTAGTCAGTGTATTCATTCTTATCTAAGTAAAAGCTACAACGGTAAATACTCTTTGATTTTTGTTTTTATTTAACGTAACTAATACGAGTTATCTATTGGGACTAGTTAGAAATCTTAAAACTTTGAGTTCTTGTTATAAATGACGCTGCGGGAACAAACGATAGTACCTACGCGTATACAATGGGAAAGTTGGTAAATGCATCGGCGAAGTTCCCGAGTCGAAATGAGATCCTGTTATTGGCTGTCGATGTGTTTGAAACTGAAGTGATTTATCCATTAATGTAAGGTTTTAATAGTATAATAATATAAGTTTATCCATTCCCCAGTGACGCTAAAGTAACCAGATTTTCTTTTAAAACCTCCAATAAACCGTTGAACCGTATAAAGAATAGTCCTTGAACAAGACTCGCCTAAAGTGTAGCACTCAACAATGAAATCATTTGTTGAGTGCCAGATAATAAAATAAGTCAATAATGTGATTGCGATCATAGAAAGCCTGTTTACTTTCTACTTGTTTGAATGGAGTAAATTAAAATTCAGGTAGGCATGAATAACAACCCCTACGGAATAAAACAGAGATATATTACGCCGAAAAGTTTGTAATTGTAGCGACGATGTTATTACGCCATCATGAAATTCTGGACGTCGATGTTTTTCAAACTGGGGTACCTACAGTACATTGTTTAAAATTATCAATGGATTAATAATAATTTACTAAACTTTTGCTTATTCAGAATTAAAAAATTGTTCTTAAACCTCATTCAAATTTATTATAAATTGAGCACATTAAAAAATTTAAGCTATTACTGCGAAGAGCGGGGTATTACTAATACAAGTGTCTCCTGACTACTTACGAGGAAGCAACGACTACTAGTTTATTAAGATTACTCTAAATAAACGCATTTTTGGATGTTCATATAAATTCCCAATAATTATTTATCATAGTCCGTATATCACAAACAAACGGCTAAGCAAGCGTCCTAAAAGTATTAGGTAGTTACTCGTATTTCCATCATGCTCCACTTCAGTTGGACAAAAAGAACATGACACCAGCTGATGCGAAACATCGAAAATCGCAATGTACGCAAACTACTTAAGCTGAGGCATCGTTACAGTAAACTGAGAAAACTTTTCTTGCATTATCTGTGGCGACTATCTCAATACTCATGAGTAGCAATGCCTCCACTCCACTACTTGAGGTTAGATGTTGGTGTCCATGGGTTGCAGACACCACTTAACATTAGGTGACCATGGTCAACTAATGTTTAGTGGTCTAAACATTAGGTGACCCGCATAATCCCGGTGGATAATCGATAAAAAAAGTATCATTCATTTATAAATATGTATTTCATTCACTACAAAATTATTTATTACAATAAAACATTAATAGAATGTGTGAACTTTACCAAACCCTTAAAGGAAACCATCTCTTTTTGCGGAATATAATACATTTCTAACAATAAAGAATAGGTACCTACTGGATGAATATAATATTAACTTTAGTGCGTCAAATTCTAAAGAACTTTTGTCGTTTATGAGTAAAGAGCTGATAAAAAGACTTCGCGGTACGAAATTGGAATTGCGTTTGAAAGGAAATGAGATTTAATAGGTGGCGGTTATAAAAATGGTGAATCTTGACGCCAGATATTTATTTCAGGTTACATAAATTCTCTGTGATAAAAACAAATTATTTAATAAGTTACATTAAATATTATATTGTATTTTTTTTTGTATTTGTTTTGAAGGTACGTACATTATAAATGATGTAAATTCAATTCCAAAATCTTTAAAATACATGCTTCTATAAGCAGTAGTTAATCTACAAAATAATTAGTCTTAAAAATAATTCACTATGACGAAAATAATAGATTAATAATATAACTATGATACCTACAATAGTAAAAGCGCAATAAAGTGTCCGTCACATCTGAGTCCAAGAATCCTTAAATATAAACCCAAATCCGATTGAAAATTCAAATTCAAAGTCTAATCTTATTGAAAGTTCAAAAACTTTCAGTGTATTTTATGTCAAAACTGAAAAATAAAGAGTCATAACTGCAAACGATTAATAAAAAAAGCAAAACCGCTCACAATGGTGAAGTACATATCAACTCACCAATCACGATGCTTAGCGGCGGTAGTCAAGCGGCAATTTCGCAGAAAAACAATGCTTATCTCACAGTGATAAATTCAAATCCATGGTGACTATTCTTTATACTTATGTATTTATTATCCGTGGCAAAGCGTAATCAAATACACAGTTATTAGAATGAATAATATAAACATCGTATTACCAGTCAATATCAGATCTGTTACACTACAAAGTTTCTAAATTTTCTACTGTGAAGTCAAACGTTCGACACAGGGTGGTTTTTCGTTTGCGTGCCGATGTCACCCGTCGTTCGGCGAGACACGACCGTACCGAACGACCTGCGGTACCCAACTGGCAGGGATGCTGCTGGTTGCTACGATACGACACCCGTTTCCACCCCTTGTAGATTGGGCCGCCGCCCTAGACGAGTGGAGCCGCGCAACCTAGTTTTACGTATAGATGCTAGCTACTGTCTGCGTAATAGCTCTTCCGTTATTTCCTGATAAAATGCGACTATGTTTATTAAAATATCAATAGGTTCTATTGCTTCATATCGTTTATCGAGAGATCGTTTTTTCAATTCCACAATCGTACTGGTATCAAAGATCTTAAGTCCTTTCGACTGAGCGACGCCATGGTGATCGAACTCTGCGATAAAATTACCTTTGCCAATAATAAGCGTGATGTAGGTACATTTTAAATTAGTTAGTTACAAGTATAACTAGAGTATTACTTTTTTTAGAAATAAAACACTTTAGATCCTGACACAGACAAGGCGTAACTTTTCTAGCCTTAGCTTCACGTGGAGACCGGAAATTTCCATTCATTAATCAAAGCTACAATATAACAAGGAACATAACTATCATTATTAATTATTCACTAAGCCCACAACAAAATTTCATGACCCAGGATCACTAATGCGATATAACGCGTGTTGAAATTGGAAAACATGGATAAACTATATGTGTGATGTGACGCCTTGATATGAGATTTTGATTAATCGCCTAGAGCCAACTTGCCAAGAAAGGACAGCTTATATTTAAGTAGGAGGGTAGTAGTAAATTATATAGTAAATTATATATCCTTGTAATCATGTAACTAAGGTCTTTTCGTATAGAGTTTTTATATAAAGGTGTTTTGTCAAGTAACAGACTATCATAATGTCTTCAACCCTTTTTATGCCCCACTGCTGGGCACGCGTCTCTCCCCACAACCCGGAAGGCCTGGAACATACTTTACCATGACGGACCACCACGGAACATGCTGCTCCAATGCGCATTGGTCGATACTATCATACAGTTTTGGAAAATGTACCAACTTGCCTTTACCTAAATGTAGGCTCCATGTAGGGGTAAAAGAATTTAAGTTTTCTTCAAATTGACCTATTGTTTCTATTAAAATTTATTAAGATATTTCCACTTTAATGTTTAAGTCCGGTCTATGTCTCTAGGTCTGTTTGATGCCTTTGTTTTGATAATAACGACTTTCTGTAACTTTCAATAAAGGATTTTAAAAGCTATTTTTAAAAGCTTCTTCACATCATATAAGAGTAAAAACTTAAATATTTTGTGTTTGTGAGTAGGTAGGTATATTAAATATATATAAGTACTTTGCAAACGTATGAATTTGGTTATACCTTCAATTTCGTGGGTATGTAAGGTTTCGAAACGTTATCTATAATAATGACAATATTATAATTCATAATTTTTTTTAAAGCCAAAATAAAAAATTGAAGAGTTTCTCAATTCAAGCGTATGTTGCTTAATTTTTTTACTCATAATTATTAATTGTGATGTGTTTTAGTAAGGGAGTAGATTTATCCACCTCAATGCAATATATTTTCTTCCAGTAGCAAGATAAATTCCACGGTTCGACAAACAAGAACATAACGATGTCAACAGTCTTGGTGTGCTGCCAAAAAAGGAAAGTCTTAACTGATTACTTGTACGGACATTAACAGCAAGCTGTTGCTAAATCGTAAATCGAGGATTGTTTGCTAGTGGAACTAATTTAAAGAAAATTGCTTTCACTAGATTATATGACATGTTAAGGGTGCATTAATTGCCAAAGTCACTATTGAAAATTGTGGTAACTAAAAATGAATGACTAGCAGACTTTCAGCATCCTCCAGTGGCTACATCTTTCCTATAAAAAACAATCATTACTAGTATGAAGTGGTCTCTGCAACACATATATACATTAAAATTACATCCAGTTTTCAGTACCACCAGACCCACCCGTCCAACCAAATATCAAAATAATTTATTTTGATATTTTAACAAAGTATCTAGTTTGCAATTACTGACAATTAATTTTATTCGCTAAGTAATAATAATGGTTTGTCATTGAATAGGTAGTTATGATACCTTCTAACCTATTAATAATTAGGTACCTATTGTGTAAATTAATTATAATTTACTCGTCAACTTAATTGAAGTGGAGTTTGCTTAAATTTTAAAAGCATTTAAAAAGATTTAGTGAAAGAACACCAAAGGCAGCAGAAGTAGGTTACTTGCGTATCGGATACATTATATGTTTAACTTACGAGTACATCAGCAAAAACATGAACGTGAGAACGTAAAAACGTATAGGAAGCTCAGGTGAAACCTATATTCATCTGTCAGGTAATGTAAAATCTAGGGCAGGCAGTCTGACGCCTTTGCATTGTTTTACTCAATTGTGAAATTCTACTTTAGTATGAAATTATTCATCCTTAACGGGTTCTACCGTTGAGTCTGAACTCATCTGTGAAAGTTCTAAGCTGCCAAAATATAATAGCAAATTGGAATTCCATAGTACGAAACTTTTATTAAGTTCCAAGCAATAATAAAACCTCTTTATGCCTCCAATCTTTAATAAGGTAAAGGCACGCCTGTTTTTTTTATCGCTCCAGTCACACTTTGTAGTTTGTTTAACTATCATAACTGCCACAAATTAAAAAAAACTATCATAACACTTCTTCCTTTAGACATCACTCCAAAAGATCACTCCAAAGACTGTTATTGTTTTGTCTCTATTGAATTTACGTATCTTTCTTTTTTATGGACTTAGGTATCAGTTTGAATATTTATTATCAAACAAATTAAAGTCTTATTGTCACATATATAAAGCTCTCAATGGTTGTAGATGTGTTTTGGTAGCAATGGTAACACAGTAACCATAGCAACAGGTGGTCCATATTCCGTCCACCCCTTGTAATCCAAGCTTAGCTTGAGATATTGCCTGGATCATTTCATATGAAAAGTTACTTCGCGGTAGACGAAGGCAGTGAAGTAAATTTTATATATCCAGATTATCCATACTGCATTTTAATGTAATATCTTCATCTTTTATACCTTAATAACTGTGTGCATAATTACAACGGTGCTTTAATGATTATTTTCAATAAGTTTAGATATAGAATAAAATTATTTTCCATTTGAACTGTTGTATATTTCGGCTGATAGCTGAGAGAGAAAAGTATTATCGTATCACTATAAATAGACGCAACATTTAGTAGGCATGTATATCAATTAAAAAAATATACATATATTTTCTACCTAAATCTATTAATAAATATTTTTAAACAATTTCAAAATACTATAATTAGTATTACGTCTGGCACTACTATACGGTCTTCTTTATTTATAATACGATGTTCTTAAAAGCTTAATAACTAAGTAATGAACTTTCAGACCGTTAACTAAAAAGCTAAAAATAATC
>DWQK01004719.1:0-10184 GCA_018231225.1 Noctuana stator
TTATTACATCTAAATAAAATACATGTGAATACAAACATAAATAGGACACACGTTTTTAATATGTCGTATATATATTATAATAATATATTTTATAATGTAAACTGTATTTTTATTTAAAATTATTTATAATCCGACGCGATTGTTCAGTATTCTTTTAGTCGCATCCAATAACAAAACATTTAAGCGTCGAGATCTCGTTGATGTCTATTACTCAGCAGCTTCTTTATTGCCACATCCATCCCTGACATAATGTTTATAGCGAAACGTCTTCGACGTGTGTCTAGAATTAGATGGATCAATTTGTCTGAATGCTACTTAATTGGAAGCTCTGGGCCAATAAACTTTAAACAATTCCAATTTATGGTGCTTGATTTAAAAGCTACGGGTTTGTTTAGGTTTTATTAAATTGCATTACCTACTTTATGGACTGTGTTTGAAATAATAATTACTCAGATTTAAAGGGACCTACCCTTTAAATCTACCTACCCTGACCGACTGTTGGTGGGTGGATTAAATATACCCGTCGAGAACTGTTTGGAGTATTCTCAGGCATGCAGGATTTAGTCACGATGTTTTCCTTCAACAAAAACCTTCATAAGGTTAATAACTGGTGATCAATTTATGATACGCATATAATATGAAAAATTAAAAATTCGTTCAGGGATTACTTACACACTATTTGCAATTTTCAATACAAAGTAACTGGAGACGCGTAAACACACCTGCATATTCGCTCTACCTTACATTATTCTTGGGTCCATCGGATCGGTAAGCTGAAATTTAATAAAATAACTCTAAATACAGGCATTACAAGATACTACCAACGATGAGCAAGTACTGGGGTTCAAAGAATCCAGTTATATCGTCGCGCCAAACCATAATACGGCAGTTAGGTACCTACATCGTGCGGCGCTGCAAATGATAGCGTGCCGTGACATAAATAGCAATATGAAGCTGGAACGTAGAATTATCTAAAAGGAGACCGTCGACTACTTTTCCTTCGCCGATCGAGTTTTCTCGGGACCGGACCAGTCACATCACTTAGCGGAAACTGTCGTTTTCGATCGCATAACCGGAGCGATGATTCCTCTTATCAAATTACGGGTCTCGTTGGATAGTGAAAATTTTCCCACATTTTCTAGAGGTCCATTGCTACGCTGATGATATGAATCAGGGTGAAATTGTTGGTTGGTCCACCGCTGGGGGCCTCTAATAGCAGGTTGTTTGTGAGTTTTCACTAGACTCCGTTACGCGCCAGCGCACTGCACTAGATCACTGTGACGTATCGGTTTTGCATACGTCGCTTGATAAAATCAATTTATTAACAATAAATAATATGTAGCCGTTATAATACTTCCTATACTGCATCTTTTCAATATTAAAATGCATGTAAATGGACCGTTTACATATTTTAGCCGAGCTTCGAGATAGTAGGCAAGGTAAGGTAAGATATGAATATCAAACTGCTATAAAGACAAATATCTTCCTGTGCGTTAAACTTAAGAGGAAAAACCTACAAGAAAATCTTTATTTTATTATAGTTATAATGATCATTGTGTTCATGATATGATATTATGACTTTTTGAATTACCTAATAAGTATTGGTTTATTATTATAACGACGAAAATGTAGTTTTAAATTCTACTGCAATTTTTACATTTTATTATGACCACTTAAAGCACGTCCGCTGGTCCTATAAAGGAATAAGACCGCGCCCTGCACACGCGCACGCGTTCTTACTAGGGGTGTGAATGTAGTTTGATTTAAGTCTACGTTTTGGATTTTTCCAAAAATAAGATAAAACGTAACTGTACCTATTTGTGAAGGTGATGTTAAAAATTTATTGCGACTAACATTTATTGTTATTTTTTGAATGGAATGAGCGACTATGCAGTGGCAACTTCAAAAACAATTACTAACTTTGTATTGAACGTGAAAAATAATAAAAATGTTATATGTGTGCTGTAACGAATAATGCGTGATAATGATTGGAATGTGAAATTTCAAAATGTAAACTGAGATGATGTCAACCATAGCCAACAATGCCTATGGGTGCGAGCACGAAACCAGTATTTGAACAAAGCCACGCCGCGCCGCCCTCAGCGATCGAATGTCATTTCACAGTTCAGCATTAGTCTCGCATCGCAAGCCCTAAATGTACACCACTTCCTTCTCTTGTTTACGAAACAATCCTAGCAGATCTCATTCCATTCAAAATATTGTATGACAACAACACGTCCCAACCATTTACGTCCACAGTCTCGCTATATTTATTACTACGTCTGTCATTTATTCATGAATATTTGTGCATTTCTCAATATTGACAACACGAAATACAACCACTTTGCATGATCACGGTGCTACCAGATAAAATATATATACCTATTCCAAATTCCATTTTCAAATTGATGTCAAACAGTTTACGATCTAGATACGATGTTGTCGAATGTAAGGAAAATATCGAGTACAGAAATATGTATTCAATTACGCTGCAAAGCACTTGTTTACAAATATTTTATTCAAATAAATCCTTCAAGTACATACCAACGTTATTCGGAATTTAATCGTTATAGGTAATCGATTAGATTTCCGATTCAGCAGCCGCTCATTTATCAAGATCATCTTAACGTGCAAGCATCAAATAATGAATATTTAATAAAGCAATGCTGGTAAATAGCTTCCATACTTAGCTTGTTGGACACTAAATGCATTAGCTCGAATGCCTTCGTGGTTTATGTGAAATAGATGAATGTTTTTATCACCCTGAAAAGAAGATAGAAAAAGTGGTTCAAGCCAGCAAGTTCCAGTTAATTAATTTAATTGCCAAATATGTACTAAGGTTCTTCTAGCCATCGTGTGCCATAAATGAAAACATTATCATAGTGAGTGCACCTCGCGACATGTTCGTAGAAATCTATTTTCATTATTTAGTAAGGTCCTTTGCTAGGCATGGACGATCAGTTTTTCGCGTCAGATGAACTGACGTCCATCCAAAATTTGATCGTGAGTGTTGAATACTCATTCCAGAGTTTTATTGGTTTTAACTGACGACGTGCCACGAAATACGGCCACACTTACATAAGGCGACCATCAGCCTCCGGGGTAGCAGTGCAACTACATGCGACCTCAGGATACGAGCCTGCATGAGAATGGATGTAGATGCCCATGCGCGGCAGCGACCACTTAACACCAGGTGGCCTGCACGCTCGTCTACTACTTTATGTCATATAAAAAAAATCCGTGACCTACCATATAATCCAAACCAACACGTCGCGCCAAACTGCCGTGAGTGTGTAACCGTCATTCCAAAGGCGTCAATTCGCTCCAATTCCGATTGAAAACTGAAGAGCCGGAGTGACACCCGTGTCGTTAGCCGAAACCATTTGGAATGACGCCACAGTTTTACGTCTAGACTGACGCGAAAAACTGATCGTGAATGCCCAGCTTTAAAGTCTGACGCTATCTAGGTGTGCTGTAATGTATTAAATGTCCTGCATTAATGTTACGCGTGGGCTGGTCCGTCCACATTTCTATGATGAATCGCTCTTCGGCGCCGGCACGTTACGAAAATTCGCCTTAATTTACATATAGATACGATCCTGCGACATACGCGCCGCGGCTATCGATAGTTCGCGCATTGTATTATTGTTCCGAGAATTATTTATTGACCAGTGTACAACCATTTCAGTAGTCTAACGGACTTATAAGGTTTTGGCAAATAATGTGTAAGGCTATTTGCGAAATCGTTCTCATTGAAAATTTGACATCACAATAGACAAGGTTACTGAGTAAAAAATTAGAACTATTAAGTTTTTGATCATAACGTATTATGTGTTGTCGGAATAGACATCAATAATGACGATATTGAAATAATTTTTCTATTTAATCGGTTATAAATTGGTATTACTTTAAAAGGTCATATCAAAAATCTCTTATAGGAACCTATACTGTGGGAAATATATTTATTATTTTGATATTTTAAATATGTAGTATTTGGATGCAATATTACATTTACAATTTTTACTCATTTTAATATTAATTATTAATTAAAATATATTTAAAAAATTACATTACAGCCAGTACAATTATTAATTACATAAATGCACATTTAACTACACGATTTGGCATCAAAACATCTAAAACATATTTAATTTACTGTACAAAATTCTATTCATGCAATACAAAGTTACTGATAACCAGTTACAAGTAAAAAGTAAATAACAGACACAAAACAATAGGCAAAGATGATCTGTGGCATTATCTCGGCTAGAATTATCCAATCACACTTGACAGGGCGATATAATTTAGCGATCGTTTTCAGCGCGCGCCGCCCACGTGCCGCCATCAATCACGCAGTGGGCCATTCTTTACCACCAGACACTCTAATGCTTTGATGTTTCGCAACGCAGGGTTAACATTTGACCGGCTTACAGTGAAGTCTAACCTTTTGGGCGCAAAATTCCTACCTTGGATAATTCAAACTCACTGGAAAATAAGTGATAATATTTTACTTCTATTAATGTTTATCTATTATGTACTAGTTAGACTAAGAGGAATGGAGAGGTAACGTCAAAATACCCATTTAATTTTATTTAAAATAAGGGTGTTTCTGGCAGAAAGATGTTGATGCCAGCAACATTTGAGGTTATTTGAGGTGACCGTTTTAATTCGAAGGAATGCATCGCAATGAAATGGAAAAAAATTATATCCCTCATAAACGTTGGATATCTTTTCAAATAAGTACTTTAAAATACTACCTACTTACTACTTTTAAGTAGGTAGGCACCTCTATAATGGGGCGTTCCTCAGGTTGAGAGTTAATGACCTCGGCTTTGTCTAAGATGATAAAGATGGGGTCACGACCGACCTCTTACTCTTTGTTTTTGTATTGATGCTACTTATGATGCGATCACTTTTTATCTATGAATAAATTATGGCCTATACAAGCTATAACTATAAGTAAATATTCATCCATGTTTGAATGCAACTTGTTTCTCAAAAATTTACACTATATTGAATAGATAGATAGATAGAGTTATTTATTAAACACTTAGAACAAAATTTACACACACAATATAATACAAGCAACAAATAAGAAACAAAAGAAAATTAACAATATAAGTAAGTAATAGACTAAATTCCCATTGCTTGCAAATGTATGCGGTGTGGAATAGGCCGCACTCAGCATGAATAGAAGAGATTCTCTACCTTTACGATAAAAATTTGTGTTAACAACGTTTTTGTAATGAATCGAATTCATCAACATGCTCATAATACCTACATAGTAAAGCCTTTACGGTGTTTGACAATTTTGCACGCACCTTCACTTTACCGCGATTTATTTCAGCAATGTTTTGAAAATAACTGAATGCAAATTCCAAAAGATTTATTTTTACATTTTGTTATTATTTTATGTAAGTACCTAAACTTTATCGAAATCATTACACAAACATAGAGTGGCTCCATTTACCAATAACATAATATATTATTCTATTAGCAAACATTAAATCGATTCTTGTATTATAACTAACGCTGCTTCAAACTTAATGGTGCATCGGTCATCGCCGCACGCGCTCTGTACGCGCACGCGCATCTAATGATTTATTCTGCTACTTATTTTATGCAGCAAATTATTTTAATATTATGAAAATATATAAAAATAATTTTGTACGTTGATATTGATAAAGTTTAGTTGTGAAAGTGTAACAAAAACATACTAAATAACAATCGCCTTTATAATATTTGTTAGAATATTTATATCTATATTTAAAGACAGCATAAGTGACATAATACATTCACTTAAGCAAAGTACTTAAAATATTATTCAACGTATTATATATCTCAATAAATCATATCTATTGCAGAATAACCATTCAATCTATAATGAGTTTTCAATGTTACGCGTTCCGCCATCCATCTTTTAAATCATTTTATTATGTGTTCACTATTTCGTTAACTCCTCATACTCGGACAATTAAGATAATTTAAATCTAATAGTTTAGGCTTAATCGTTATAGTAGAGTTAGTACTTAAATACTGTTGCGCATATTGCCTACAGCCAAAAACTTTCTGAAGTAACAGTCATAGATATTATTAACTGAAGGTCAAAAACAAATTGATTATTCAAGTTTTAATACACAAGCCTCAACTGAACACAAAAACCTTAGTACTAATTTGCCAACATCTAAAAATACACACTCGTGTAAAGAAACGCAAAATTTTCTCAATATAGCGATGTGTTAGAAGTGATTTTGTCAAGAACTCTATATTTATATCTAGCATCAAATATATTTAAGACCACCTAGATTAGCTATTTAAATAACGCTTCACACACACAGCCCCACATTAGGATTCCCTGTGTCGTGGGTGCCATGGACACACACAAAGACAAATACACAAACACCCAGGAAACAGAAATCTAAATTAATCATTTAAATTTATGCCCCGCCGGGGATCGAACCAGGGACCCTTCGAATAGTGGACCGGCGTGGTAACCACTACACCACGCGGGTCGTCAAATAATCTTTCAAACCTACATACTAAAATATTACATGCTCGTATTTTAATGTATTTCGTAATCGAAATACATCCGTTCAGCAACATTCATTATTATCTGACAGCCAAATAGTAGTTTATTGTTTTGCGCCTTTGAGTTTTTGCAGCATATGACAGGAGGCACTTTCTTAAAAACAAACAAATAAAATAAGTTATTTGAATGCTCTAAAATTGCCTCAAGGTGTTCTTAATACTTGTCTCATTTCTAATACTACTGCTACCATATTTTATGGGCTAAAGTTTGAGATTTTTTTATTTCATTGTGTCACGGACATCCTACATTGAAATAGAAATATGTAGTTTTTTTTTTCGATAAAAGAATTTATAATTTCAATAATACTTTTATAATATTCAGTAGTTGAAGAAAGAATTCAGAGTGACCTAGTATGATGGTCCTTAAAATATGTTAGTTGTATAAATTCTTTGCAAAAGAACTAGAATCAATTTTCTGGAATAACACGTGATTTGTTACAACCTATTTGGATATTCCATACTGTTTTTCAGAAATCTAAGGTCTGATCGTCATTATTTTCAGTGGAACTAAATTCAGACCAAACCCTTCATACAAAACATATGAAAAAGGAATTATCAAAGCGATTCCCAAACGACAGAGATAACGAAGTACATACATAAACAAAAAGGGGAGAAAAACATATAGAGCCAAACATAGAACCTCCTCGTTTTTGAAGTCGGTAAAAAATGCAATTTGATGGGAAGTTTTCAATTACTTCGATATTTTGAAATATCCTACAATCTTCAGTACATTTGGCAACCATCACGGACATAGATTACAATAGATACGTTAGGTTGGTTAATAAATTTCTTCTGTGCACACTGAGGAAGCCGTGTAATTAAGGACTTTGCCCCGGGGCTTGGTTGATGAGGCGGCGAGCATGATGTATGGAACAGTTTCAACCATTGTGTCTACACCATCACCGATAATCACCTCTGTTTGTATGTCATATGCTTTATGTATGTTTATAGAAATACATAACATAATATGTTATATTACAAATTAATATTTGAATATATATTTGTAATGTTATGTATTGTATGTACGAGTATATATATCTTCTGTACATATACAAAGATAGCTTTTAAAAATTAAATTGGTTACAATATTTTAATATTTATTTTGTGACATAGCTATTATAAAATAAATTTTGCCACTAAATAACGCATTGATTTATTAATTACAATGGCAATACCGGACTTTCCAATTCGATCTTTAAAAAAAAATTCCAAAATTACTTAATAATATAAGGACGAAATTATCGTACGAATACGAACAAAGAAATAATGGTAATGAGGAAAAAACCACACAAAACAAGTCCTCGAATTATAAAGGCGCGTGCACATTAAGCATGCAACGAACTGCAATAGGCGGATAAAACGAGCGTCCTGGTGGACACTAAGACGTTTACCGCATTGATGTACTGCCGCATCAGTTTCAGCTTAGACCGCAACCAAGATTTACTGTTCTGTAAGTCATGCCGGACGATTTGAACGTATTTTGCCTTATCTTGGTACAAGGGAGGAGCGTTAAGCGGCGAAGAAAGGGGACAAATTATAAACATTCGTCGTAATTAAGTCGTAAAAGCCTGTCACTCGCATCTTAATGTTTTATTTTGACAGTTTTGGTAGTCAACTATATTAATGTAATGTTGTCAATGATTATCCGACAATCATGATCGATCACGATACTGATCGCTATTCCTACTATACTATTACGAGAATATTGAGAATACTGTTATAATAAAATAAAACACTTGGGCCAAAACTTTAGTAAAATAATATTTTAAGTAAGACAACAAAAAATGACTTTGCGACTAACTTAAAACTTAAAGTAAAAAGATAGACTTGTTAAAGAGAATTGTTAAAGGATTCATGTTTGAGTTATTATAGTTTGAAACAATTAATCTCAACTACTTCTTTTGGTACGAACCGGTTCCTTTTTCATATTAAAAGTCTTTTTATGTGTTTTAATATTTTATGTAATAATTCGTAATTCACAATACAACAGTTGAACAAAGCAAAAACATTAATATTATTAAATTTTTTTTTACTGAAATGGCATTTATTTTACATAACAAGTATCAATAACTATTCTCAATACACACTTCGACTTTTTAACACTGCTTTAAGTCCATTAGCCTTTTACTGAAGTTTTATAGCGAGTATCATGTCATCAAGTTCATTTTATCGTCTTCATATAAGGTGTATAGAATCCTTACTAGAACTATATGTGAGCACTATTTGCATAATAAATATAAGTGACTATAGACTGGTTTTCATTCCACTATGTTGCAATATGGCTGGAAACTCAAAGTTTGTTTTTACTCAGTCAATTAAGTGGACCAGTTCTGAAGTTATGCGTGACACATTAATTTGATTTTCACATCGGCATTTCTAATTGACAGTCTGATTAGTGTACTTATTTTTAAACGGCGAGAATCTGCAGTCATTTCTCACGATTAAATTTAATTTAATAAGAATTTTGTCTCGTTATTTCATCAAATAATGAAAATGTGGGAATTTGTGCATCAATATTATTGGTATTTAGTCGAGAGTACAGAAACTAATCACTGTATTGCGTAATAAAAAAGCAATATGAGAGAACTAGCAATTCTGTTAGGTAATATTTATCGTAATAATCATCAGTTACATTAAATTATTAATAACTTTTTTCTGTATCTCAATCTGATTCTTTTATGTGATTTTTACTTAACTTATTTTATAATCTTACTATAATACTATTTAAGTGCCTACTATATTGCATTATTTAAAGCGAGCTTTATGGCAAAAATTGCATTGACTTTTGAATATTGTCTGGCATATTTGCTTTGCATATATAATACAAATTAAATTTATTTTTTATTTTCTTGTACCGCAAGCAAAGTGTCGCTGTGACGATTCTGAAGAGCGCCTATAGATACTGTTACTGTTTAGCTGATTGTGATGTATGACGGGTTCGTGCGGATAATAACCAGTTAAGTTTCGATCCAATGATCTTTATGCTAATCTCTTTTCCTATTATTTATCAACGGCCAAAAATAAAAGTGGTTTCATTGTCTTACACAATACAAGATTCTAACGGTTGATTACGAGTCTGAATAATAAGTAATCATTATTTTATCATATCGATACATCTTTCGGAAGTGTGTTTCATTAAAAATAGGGTACATGTCTATATCAATATTAATATTGCAGTTATAAAACCTCTATTCTGGCTTTCTATTTAGCGTATCTTGTAAACAGTAGACGTTCTTTAAAAAAAATTTATAGATTTTCAAATGGGTACGTTTAATATTTAAAAACCGAAAGAAATTATTAACTTTAATTTTTTTTTGTAAAATTATACTTCATGCAGTCAGTTTATATTCTGTCTTTGTGTCTGTCTGTGTGCTTTTCTGTTTCCTATTTCAATAAAGAGCTTCATCATGAGATACTTAAAACTTTTAACAGCTTGCAAATAATAAATATGTGTCTTTAAAATTGCAGATAATTTATCTTTAGTTCCTTACGAATTTCTAACGGAAACGGCACCTACCTTAGAAAAATGCTTTGGTGCATTTCACTGGGATTTAAACTCGGTCTTGTAGAATGAGAAGCCTAATTCTTAACTACTT
>DWQK01004720.1:0-10183 GCA_018231225.1 Noctuana stator
TTGATCATTCCCTCGAACCTTTCAAGAGGTCGTCTTCTTTGCTATTTTGTGCAAATAAGTACAATGTAACGTTCATGCTTGTATACAAAATCAGTTCTCATCGATCGTGTCGGCGTTGATTCGAAACAAAGTGAAAAAAAGATGAATCGGTGTTTCGCGTGAGGGGAGCAATTTGGTCGGTATTCAAATAGCTAATGATGAACCCGTCCGCGTCTGGTGTGGCAGAATAAAACTGCGTAGATAGATAACAATACTTCCAGCTATTATTCCAAGATATACGTTTTATTTACTGTTGACACTTCAGTGCTTGCTGTATTAAAATTCTTTAGTCACGTTAATTATTTCAACTACGTCATCATCTTAACATGTTTTACATAGTTAAATTTGTTACGTAAATAAATAGTAGGTACCTAAATTAATTGATTAAAATTAGATTAAACGAGATCAAAATGTACATCGCATTATCCGTCTATAAAACATGACAAACAATAATACTTTATAGTTTGCAGAAATGTTAGGTATCAAAATAGGGTAGATTAATATACACTATATTTATAAATTTAACTTTTATTTTATACAAAAATGTTTATATTTTCCAGACATTAGAATAGTGCTTTTGTCACATTAGATATGTTTTTTTAGAGAGTCATTACCACCTAAATATTAAGATTTATAACACCGAAACATGTCAACTATACATAAAAATATAAGATGATATTGGTTTTAGAAATTTACCGTCTACAATTTTTAATCTTACTTTCACTTCCGGCAAAACTGCATAAATGGTTATGCTCGATGATGTTAGGTGCATTCATAAATGATACAATATAGGTAATGTGGATGCATTCTTGTGTCGATTACGGTAATGAAATGTTGGTATCTCGTGATGTAAGTTCAAATATGGAGTATACGCAATAGTTAAAGTTTTGCTGTGTTGCTCTTTATATCCAACCTGAAGTAACCCACATTCTTAATAAGTACCACATATGTTAGCAAAATTATTTCGTTCATTTAACGTATTTGATTGAAATTTCACAACAAATTAATTTCATTTGTTTACAATTTTCCTTGGTATAAATTACTTTCTCGGTAATGTATATGTACAGGTGTACTCGTACCTACCATATCAGGCTAAAGCAGCTGTAACAAAGATTAATGAACGCAACTGAATCGTGTTATAACCTTAATCTTACTTAAACAGAGGTATAAATTTAACGTCTAACGGGCCTATTAAAGTTCAAATCAAGGAAATAGCTAACGTATGTTAGGGTTTCTCTACATATATTTGACGGCCTTCGTTGCTTTTATTTGAAGAGTAGTTTTCATTGTTTCGACTCTACATAGCTAGTAGAAAGGTGTAATATAAATCAGAATTTAGAATTAAGTTAGGTCAGTTACTCACCTAACCTTTTTTTTGAATGTCTTTCAATGGATATCAAATATCCATGGAAAGAAATTCAAAGAATCCATTGAAAGAATTTCTTTCAATGGATATTTAGATATCCATTGAAAGAAATTCAATGCCTTAGATATCGGTTTCTGTCTGATCGCTTTTACTTAAGTATCGTGAAAGAAATACAAAAAAAAACTGTCATAAAATGATTTGCACTTGTTCAATTGTTCAAAAACAGTAAAACAAAGTATAAACTAAGTTACAAGCATTTAAAGGTACACCGCAGGACATTCTGAGGTGTAACTGTACGACTATCGTCGTCGACAGAAAATAAAATTAGCTACGATTAAATTTTAGCTTTTCGTCTCAATCGGACCCGATAACGTGTATACGTGTATGCGTTGTCCCTTTGCAATTAGAGTTAAGCGCTAGTTCAATTCCTGTGGAGCAGGGGGCGGCAGTGAGGTTCTATTCGTAATAGAAGAGCCGACTAGTCTCTACGTTATTATCCATTCAGAGCCGACAGATTGCAAGATATGGTGTATTTAATAATATATCTACAGCCCAGCAGATCAGTCCCGTATTCTGTTTCTAATTTAGAAATATATGTTAGAAATCAGATTAGATTTTATACAACTATTACCTGTTGGTATTGGTTGTATAGAACGACTATTAAACTATAAAGTATTCGTGACGATCATGCTTCATTACGGCATCATTTAAAGCATTTTGAAAATCAATTATTAGGGAATAAATTCAGTTTCAAGGCCCTTATTTTACAACAAAACTGCATAAGAAGTTGCGTTGATGACATCATCAAAAGTATTTACTTGCGATTCCCAGATTGAAGAGTATTTGTCTATTAAATTTCCAATACCCACCTGTTCAAGCACCACGCCTACTCGTAAGCGAGTCTGGGCTATGTAATGAACAATACTCCGCTCGTGCCTTGGTGCGACGGACGTTACACGGTACTGCCCGCTTTTGTTTCTAAGCCTGTACTAGTTCGTATAACACATAATAAAGTTACAGGAGGTGTTTATTATAAAACGTGACCAAAGAAACTTATCTAGTATATTTAGTATTCAATAAATAATGTTAAGTGTATTGACTGACTCGGGTTGACCCGAAACTGTACTAATTCAAAAAACCTATTTAATCTTAATACCCCTCTACATGCCAGTTGAACTTGCACTTGTCACTTGTGGTTACCACGGCAGTCCACCAACCGAAGGGTTCCGGGATCGATTCTCGGCGGGGCAGAAATTTAAAGAAGTGTATGTGTATGTCCATGGAACCTACGACACAGGGTATCCTAGTGTAGGGTGCTATTTATTTATTCTTGACTTGATCATTTATGACTTACAAAAAAGTAAACACTCTACATTTCAAATGTGTACTGTACGTAAGTACATATTTTCACAAAATTTGTCTAGATTCCAGCGCAACGTGCAATCCATTTCCGAGCACCAACGCGGCAATTTTACTTTGAATGAGGGACTGAAACGTGTTACAAACAGTTCTTGTAATGGTATTTTACCTTCTGTTCGCTCGTTACTCGATATTGCGTGCTTCGCTTGCATTAGATTACGCCTTTGCTGAGGTAATTTGCAAATGGTACAGCCTTTTTGCGATCCGATGAGCAAATTTTACTGCTTGGGTACCTCTGGTATGAAATTAGCCTATGATTACGATATTGAGTAGTGACCGGTGTAATTTATTTGTTTATTTTTATACACGGGAAATTAGCAATAATAAAATTATAACTGTAGAAAGGATCTACTTATTTCATAATGAAATGGTTTTCAGCAGTTCTTTGACCGTCTATTTAAAAGTAGTGAAAACTATCCCTACTAAAACTCGTATTCTTATTTTAAAAAATATTTTCTCTGTTAATAGCTTTTCTGATTAATACAAAAAGTTAGAAAAATTATATTCTTTACTTAGATTTTATTTGTTACCAATATATTACGTGTGCTTTAGAAAGAACGAAAGCAACTAAAAAGACTCATACAAGTAAAAAAGTACAAAAGCTTCACGCGGTTAGCTATCTCACACCCACAGTTGTCATGCAGGAATAAAATACGATCATAACCGAGCATAAATCTCGTTTGGTATCTACCGATAGTTTGCAGATAGTGATTATTAGCTCAGTTATTTACCGCAGCAATCGATCTGTGTCAGGATACACTCAGAGATGTGCCGGCATAGCAGTATTAACTTACAGACCTGATATTGTGAACTTCAGAGCTATTGAGTTAAAAACATGACATTACCTATAGACAGGTCATACGCTAAGATCCTTGCATTAAACAATGGAAGGAATATTAGTACTTGTAGGTAGACGTCACTGCCTCGCTGATTTTACGTATGAAATGATCCTTATTTTCTTCTTCCATCGTTTAAATATCATGAGTTAAAAACACCTAAATTCAAAAGTTTAGTTTCTTAAGACTTTTAAAAAGCTAAACTTTTGGCGTATTTGGGAAAAATGATGAGATTGAATTTTTAGGATGCGCGCTCACACCTACTTTTAAAATAACAACAAATGTAGCTAGTAATAAGAACTTTTATCTGCCTTCAACCGTTACTCGTCAGTAATCACTGATCATCAAATTTCAGGCTGCTCTGGTATTGCAGATTTAATCTCAAATTTATTTATTATTATTTCATCTATTTATTTCATGTCAGAATTATTTCAAGTCATGTTCCTCAATTAATTTTCACTTCTGTATTGAAATCAGATAAAGTTACTTGTAATTACCTAATTATATTATACTAGCGGTCGCTTATGGATCGAAATTGGACCGTTATCCATAAAAACTGTGTGTTTACTAATAGGTATATTAATACAGATATTTATTACTAAAAGTTTAAAATGAAATAAGACGTTTCGTGCGTTATAAATAACCGACATTATATACTTATCTATAGCGCCATCTATTGGCGAGTGATATACTATGAAACCTTTACAGTTTTATTTAATTTAATTTAATCGTTAATGAAATGTTTCTTTGGCGGCGTTGTCAAAGGTGAAGTCATTTGGAACACAGAGAAATAAAAGCTTTTTTAAACTTTAGTAGATGTAAACAGTGCGTCGATTCGCGCTAATTTGCCGTCATTGACAATTAAATGGTGTACTCAATGTGGAGTACAATAGCATAGAGCAGTGGGATGTCTCGCAGAAAATGTCACGCGGCCGCTTTCCTTTGACATTACGTGACATTCACGACCTATAGGAATGTGTGCGAATCGGTATTGTTGCAAATGGTTAAGCTGAATAGTTTTATAAGCCGAAGCATCAAGTGTGTGACCTTCGAATGTTTGTTTATCTACCTCGATTGTGTAAATATGTACGTGTAAATTTGTACGTCGACTATCGGTACAATATGCTGGATCTGAGTGCTTAATTCCACCTACAACTTATAATCATGTTAGGTCACATACATCATTTATCCATTCACAAGTTTGATTTATTTTTAACTAGCGACCCGCCCTGGCTTCGCACTGTTGCTGCTGATACTAAATACACTAAATAAAAACTGTGAACGTTTATACTTATAAACCTTCATCTTCAATCACTCCATCTATTAAAAAAAACCGCATCAAAATCCGTTGCGTAGTTTTAATGATTTAAACATACATAACGATATAGGGACAGAGAAAGCGACTTTGTTTTATACTATGTAGTGATTAGCTGACGTAGACGTCATTCCGTCCTAATATTGCAGTGAAACTATGGTTTACGATTTCAAAGTTACTTTGTACCTAGAGTGTGTCTTCCGTTCTACTCTTTATTTTTTTGCTATAGCTGTACTTTACCGTGGGAGTATAGACGCTTGCTATGATTCTTAGTAATTACAGTTTTTACATCTTTGGAGTTAATGGTAGATCGATTTGAGCCTTTAACGTCGTAGACATAAGAACTTCCGACGAGATTTCGTGAGATGAGTACGCGATTACAATGCGAGTTGCAATTTAACTTTTTCTGCGTCTAATTTGAGGGAATTTATTAATGTTTGATTATATCTCTTTCAAGATCTTTTGTAAACAATTTAGTATCTATGTTATTGTTTTATTTATAATAAAATAATTAATTTAAATTAATTTTTGAAATCAAATCAAACCTTGTAAGTATTTAAAGAAGAGTCATCTATGAATCACATATGCCTATTAAAATTTTCTCTAATGTAATTAAATTAATACATTGTAACAGAAAGAATGTAACGAAAGACAAGATTAAATTCCACCATAATACTAAGTGTAGATAAACACATGTACCAATGTACCATGTGCGGCGTATCAACAGCCACGGTTTCTTGGTAAACCTCTTTCGCCGGCCGCGATAAATTCACAGGCTTTAATTATAAAATTGTCTCTGTAAAAAACTTAAAACGTATAAAAAAAATAGACGCACTCGCAAAAAAGCGAGACGCGTAGGCCTACACCTGCCAATGTGCTGTCCAGATACGCCGTTTATATTTAGAAACCACTTTATTTAACTCACCGCCGAGCTTAAAGCTCCCGATAAAAAGTTCAACTTAGTGCACTTGTGGTGCTTCGTTTATTAAGAACCATTTACTTTTCTCCATGATTGTATCAATCGACCGCACGCCCCGCGTCTGCGCCGGACCACATATTATAACAAAACGAAAAAATGAAACCGAAAACGCGATCATCGCTCAAGCTAAAAATAGTCATGAATTTCAAATATTCGACTACGCATGTGCATACATAACTAAAGGAAAATAACATTGTATTTCACCGCCACAATTTCTTACTAATTGGCAGAAAGCAGCTAATTTAAACACTACTGTTCTTACGTGCATAAAGACCATTCATGTTTATGTCTGTTAGAATGGCTTGTACTTGTTCGAGGACTCGACGAGGATAGAAAAACTGGGATTTTTTGTTTTGGGATTCTTTAGCGTACGTTATCAGGAACTTCGAGTTTACAGAGGAGATAGCACACGATGTCTTGTCTTGAGACGGGGTTCAGTACTCTGTCGGCCATCGTAGAGCGCGCGCGCTTGAATACTCGTTGAACTCTTTTATAAGAGGCATATCGTGTGTTCGAACATTACAACATTCATTCATTGTATCAAATTGGATTGTGTTTATGCAATGACACAATATTAATTACTGATGATTTCTTAGTCTGTGTAAGTACCCAGTGGTTGTTTTAGTGAATTCCGGGTTTTAATTGTGTGACATTTACGCGTAAATTGAAATAAAGTTGAGAGTTCAAGGAACGATTGGATCGGTAAGTCAATAATTATTAACTGTATACATACATGGTTAACCGCTTTTTAAATAAGATTTCTTGTTAAGTTTTGGTTTATAAAGTTTGTTTAAAGAAACAATCTATAAGTACACTATTAACGCACATTGCGAGCTTATTATTTAATTTATCACATGAAGAATTTTTATTTACGTAAATTTTATATATAAATACCAAAAGTCCAATATAATTGAGTTAACATTGTTTCAAGTGTAGATAATCAGTGTTTATTGACTACATTAGTATTTTGATCTCATTAGTAAATTAGGTAATTATTGGACTAGTGATAATAAACGAAGAGAAATTTTAGGTAGTTAATTCATAGAAACTTTAATATTCACGTCAGGTAGATGACCGGATATCCAACATAACTATGGCTTAATTCCTTCGCTAACTCGTTGTTCCCAGTTTCTAAGAAACATCTGACAATTTAACGTGTTAGCTTCGGAACAGGTACTCTTTCATTGGAATTGTTCAAAATTTCGGAGCACCACAATAATAGTATGATTACTAAGCTCCAATGTCGGAAAGTACGAATCATAAAAGCGTTATGAGCATTTGTGTTTGATAAGAAATTAGAAATTATTAATAGAAATAATGTGCAGAATTTATTCTATCCTTGACTGCAATAAAGATTTGAGTTTATTTAGTTGTTGGATTTTTTTTCTATTTCTATTTTAGATTAATTTCTTTAGCTTATTTTTGCACTTTGCAGTAGTAATAGTAACTGTTCACTTTTTTCCAAAAAATATCAGAGATCAGAATTGATACTGTAATGAAAAAAAATTAATGACGGCGACTTTATCAGTCTCGCTAAAAGGACATTAGCAACCGCATATCGTGTCATTAACAGGAATTAATGCAAATTTGGTGGACAAGTTTTTAATTAGCATCCGAGACGAATCCCTCGCAATGGATTCCTTTGGAAAGCGAACATCGCGCTCTCTGGAATCTCGAAGCCCGTCCGACCGGCCTGGGGTAGGGTTGCCATTGTACGCAAATTAATAGGATAGTCCAGTTTAGTGATTTAAAATAAAGGATTTGGAGGAGGATTTGGTTAGGGAGGGGCAACCTTAGTTGATTTTACCTGTTCTTTAAACAATTCTCTCGGCACCTGTCCGTTACATGGCCATAACTTCGAGAACCGATCGAACTTCCGAAAATTACAAATATTATGTATGTATTATAAATACTGTGTAAAGTTCCTTTATGACAGATTAATCAATCAAAGATTCTAAAACGAATTTCAATAAAAATAAAAGGTTAAGATAAGGAAATAATTATATTAAATACTTGAATGGTCATTTTAGTACCTAGTCTATATAGTTATTTTTACCGTTAATAAGAATAAGCAAGTTACATACATATTTATAAGCGCTGTTTCTTGATTCGATGAAATTATTATTTCTGTCCCGTTCGTATATCGTAGATATGGCAACACCACTCTGGAGTAGCTACGAGACGCGGGTGGCTACCATCCTTAAATGGACCCTCTTGCAACTTGCAACGTAACGTCCGAAGCGAAGGAATGAAATCTGAATGGGTTCTGAGAGGTCACGTGAGCTGGCCACGTAAAAAGTTCTCTGAAATTGCGTCTGTAGTAATAAAAGATAAATGCCAAGCTGGCAACATTAACGTTTTAATTCGAATTTCGGCACTTGATTTGACTTCCTTTTAGATTCTAGAATTATAGGTAGGTACATAATTCGATAAACGATTTTAAGTGCCATTTTGTTTTTTATCTAAATGGATTCGCAACGCATTTTATGGGATATATGAATACTAAGAAGCTGATATTGTAACAATACAACCTGTTTTGAAATGTCTTATTTTTTGTCGATTTTGGCATGTTGTTGCTGTGACAAAAGGTTACGTTAATCTGGTCTTATAAATTTATGTGGTTTAATAAAAAAATAATGAGACGTCTGGCAGATTTCGCTTTATTGCATAGCACGCTAAGGAATTCTTCTCTTAAATTGAGATCCTGGCAATTTTGTCCATATAAATTTGTTTCGACGAGAAATGGATAAGGCAGCTAAGAAGACTTCACTGTTTCTAAGACTAAAAGTTTTGTTATTTATTAAACACTGCACATTGGTTTTAAAATTTCTAGGAGATAAGATAACAACAAGAATTACTGATTATTTGTACTACCACTACCACTAATAACAGTATAAAAGCAAAAAAAAAAACTAATTGAGATAGTTATATTGGTATATTCATTTCAGTTTTGAATTTATAAAATCATTAGAATCTAGTGTATTTATAACCATAAGTATAATTGTTTATTGCATCGCATATAGGATGTGGTGATGTGTGTATTATCTTGTCTTATAGGATGTTACAGCAGATTTCACCGCTTTCAAGTGTTAAAGAGCGTTAACTTCCTTCAATCTGTAATTACGCGTGGCGGATTTACATGCGTTTGATTAATCATTCCCAGTTTATATCGGTAAGAGAAATCTGCTTGTCTGAATACATAGCCAAGTAATCGCTTAGGCTTTTATACAGGTTTTCTAAGAACAAACAATGTTAGACATCAATTGTAATTTATCCTACAGCCTTACGTTGTAAACAAGTCCTAGGCATTAATTAACAACGGAAAAATTTTTTGCAAGAACATGACATTATAAATAAATGAAACATTGAAACGACATCATAATCGATGCATCTGTTTGGAAGCTATCTTGAATTACTTAATATCTCCTTGAAGTCCATTTAACTTTTTGGAATAATTTTATATTTTCCAGCAGTTTGAAAGAAACGCCGTATATTTCTCGCTCAATTGCAACACATTATGTAATCAAAGCGTAAAGCAAAGACACCATGGTCGGTCATTATCGTGAAATGTGGTTCTGTCTTCGTGATGGTACATTTTCTATTTGACTTGAACGCTCGCCGATGTGTCGAAGGCAAGGTGAAAGGTAAATGTGAGCTGAAGTGCTCTTTGTCACATGTCGTTTTAATTTGCGTTCGTTAGTTAGGCTGCGTTACTAGTGATGTAATTTAATTTAATTTTAATAATGTACCTAACCGTTCGATCAATTTTATTGATTGTTATAACTATACCTCGCATTACGAAAACAATCGACATCAAAATTTTCGACATAATGCAAATTTAAGACTTATGTAGTTTTCCAATGGATGCCGTGGTCAGAACGTAGACCTGGTACTTTCAGGAGCCCAGCACTACATTTTGGCGCCCGAATTCATAGTATGTATTTCTTTATAATTGGAGATTTATGTAATTGTATTCGTGTGTATAAGTAATTGGTAATAGGACCTAACAAGGTATCATTTGTGCAATATAAAGACCTTTATGTTTTCTGATTCCCTGTACCACGCTTATGACAGATAGACAATTTGCCGCGAAGAGTTCTTAACGTGGTAATGACCTGTGATCTAGCATGACGTTAAGATTACGTAACTCGGCAAAAACGAGGCGTAAACGTTGGTTGCGGTGATAGATCTGGAGACGTGGACCATTGGTCATGATAATAAAGCAGGGA
>DWQK01004721.1:0-10183 GCA_018231225.1 Noctuana stator
TTAACGCGGGTGAAACCGCGTGACACAGCTAGTGATGAATAAAAATTTTTGAATTCAAATTTGAATTCTCCACCAATCCGCATTGGAGCATCGTGGTGGAGAATGCTCCAGGCCTTTCTCGGTTGTGAGGAGAGAACCTCGCCCAGCACTGGGACATAAAAAGGGTTGAAGGCAAATTTAAATTTGAATATACACACTCGTATCTCAATACTTACCATAATGCCGATACCGGTCCACGAAGTCAACCATGGCCTTCGCCCACGCGTACTTCTTGGCCGCCCCCAGCAGCCCCAGGCGCGGCTCCAGCCTGCCCTCGTGCACCGCCACGCAGAACTCCTTCAAGCCGTCCAGCTCATCCCCGCACCTCCTCCCAAAGTCTTCTAGAAACCACGAGTTCTCTAACGACGTCGCGAACAATGATTCCAAGAAGGGTTTCAGAACTGGCCCAAGGTACTTGCGGTCTTCCTTAGCTCCCTTGTGCAGCCAGTTGAGGATGTTCCTCATGATGTTGGTCTCGTCTTTGAGGTCTTCGCGGCGAAGGTCAGGGTCGCGCCGGACGGCGTCGATGAGGCAGGCGGACGAGGCGTCGTAATAGTCTTTCAACTTGTTCCATTTCTTCGATCTGGTATACGACATATGAAGGCCAGGATCAATGTACCAAACTTTGTAAAAGTTAAGATACATAATATGTATTGACTATAAAAGTTTACTGGATAAAGAGAATATCAACGCAAGAGACAGGTTAAAACCAAGGTTTGACGACTTGTGTGGTGTCGTGGTACCCACGCCAGTCCACCATTCGAAGGGTCCGAGATTTCTGTTTCCGGTCTGGGTGTTTGTGTATTTGTGTTTGTATGTGTCCATGGCACCCACGACACAGTGAATCCTAGTGTGGGGCTGAGAGTGTAAAGCGTTGTACTTACTTACAACTCAGGGTTTAGGAAAGAAGTCCTGTCTGAGGCTAAATATGGCTACGTTGCTACTAATGAGGACTAAGATTGTCACCTTGTCTTCGTCATCATTGTTCATAGTAAAAAAAAAGGATAATTGACCACATCTCACCGATATGTCGATAGTTCTCGATCAAATTCCCCCACGTTTCTAGTCTGGAAGTTATTGAGGTACAGGTCCCGGGCCTGATCCAGCATGATGGCCAAAATGTGCACCAACTCTTCTATCGACTCCTGGTTCAGTGACGTGGCTTGGATGAGGTTTGCGCGGAAGACGCTGTGGTTCTCCTGAAGATTTAAATAAACCGATACATTTTTATTTATGAGTAATAATTTTGTTTATGAGTAATAAAATATCCAACTTCAAATAGTATCGAAGTAGAGTCTGAACCACAATTGTGCATAGATTAGTTGCTACTGCCAGGAATAATATCGCTATGCGCAATGTTCTGAGATCACTTTCTCAATTGGTAGTAAAAATATATTTCTTTCATAAAATTATATTTCTAGAACAACAACAGTGGCTCCATATTTGGACATTGGACATACTCGTAACTACTCATTTCTGTCCGAAAGACTAAAAATTCTTCAGTATAAACCTAGGCGTGACGTGGACAATACATTCCCGATAGAACCCGGTAAACCTGATGAAATATCAACCCAACTCACATAGACAACCATCCGTTTGCAATTGACGAGCTCACTGGCCACTCGCCACAGGTAGCGCAGCTGTCTCCTCGTGTAGTTGGGTGCGGAACCGGAGGAAGCCCTCGATTCCTTGTTCAGGTTCTCCCAGCGGCAGAACAGTGCCGTTTCAAGGGACTCTGAGGGTGTCGGCGGGATTTCTTCGGCACCTATAAGAGCTTCAAGTGAAAGTTGACTTATTGACCGATTTTATAACCATGAACCATGAATTAAGTATGGTTTGATACTGATACTTATGAAGTTATAGGTGAACCATTCATAGGAATCTCTGGGTAAACTGTGAAGGTTCTAACATATTTATGTAGCGTCTTGCCTCAATTAAAAAGGAAATCAATCAGGTAAGAAAGAAGTGAAATCTCACCAGCAACTCGGTGCAGCATCAAGAGACAACTCCTCAAGCAGTTAGCATCGGGCGTCCAGTCGGTCTCCCGCACCCCCCGACGCACGAAGGAGCCCCTCTCCTGAGGGTACACGTATCCTGCAGGACCACCTCGCTCACACGTATATAGGAGCCTGGTGGGTGATGTAGAATTATTTTATAGAAACGTTTATCAACATTGCTAAGCAAAGAAACTGCAAAGCATTATTATAGTCAGAAAATAGAAGAATTACTTACGAATCTAAAACCAACAGTAGATGGTGGGAAGCGTGACTTGAAACACAGCATCTTGACGATGAGTTTTGATAAACAGCACAGCGATCCAATCTCCTTCGAAATGCGCAACTTGCCGCGTACCGACTTAGCAGTTGGAGGGAACCCTGGGAATTTATAAGAATCAATATTTATAATGTGATGAACCATAATTATATTATTATTACGATCTGCATGTTGATAGAAATTTGGTAAATTTGAAATTTTCTTACACTCTCTTCGAGATTTTGTCTCTCTTCCTGAATGAACTTAACAAACTTTCATTAAGCTAAAATCTTTTGATGGCTTACCTGATAACAACCTTCTCTCATCTTATCAATGAGCGAGTTCAGAGCTCCAGCTATCCTGGACACAGTGGAAAGCTCCGAACAATGAGCGTCCAACGTGGCCTCTAGGGAAGGATGCCACAATTGCCAAGTGGATGCACGTTCAGCACACACTACAGAAGAAGGTGGGCCGACAGCTACAGCGTAGTATCCCTGAAAGTTTAGAGCACACGTTTAAAACTTGTTTATTTTCGTAAAACTCTAATAGCAAATAATTAGCACAGCAGATTGTCCATCTGATGGTGAGCAGTTTTTGGAGAGCCCCATGTCGTATTCCACCGAGAATTTGCCCAAAGTGCAGCATCTGCAGTGAGACTTACCGCCTGTGCAGCAGTGTAATGCAGCAGCGCCAGGGGGTGCGTGAGGGGCACCCTGCAGGTGTAGGCGGCGCCGCTGCAGCCGCCCGCGCCCGCCGCCAGCACCAGCTTGGCCTCCGCCTCCCCCGCGCCCTCCGCACCGCCCACGCCCACGCGCACCATCACCCACGCCGCGCCCTCCACTATTGCTAGGCGACGCTCCGTTGATGATTGTGTGGACGCTTTAGAAATAAAATTGGAACCGTCAGTTTTGTTTGAACTCGTTCGTCATATCTTCTGATCTTAGATTAAAACGCAATCGAATAAAATTAAATTTAGATGTCTTAATTTCGACGTAGATTTAAGCAGCTCATGGCATACAAATTTATCAAGATTTCTTGTATCAAAACTTGGGTACGAGTGCCCTAAGTACCATAACCTAAGTCCAACCATGACACCGACTGCACTAATATTTCTCCATCCTAAACACAAACTTTGTCAGAACTAAAATGCAATGACAATTTTACCAATGAACTTAACATGATAGGTACTTTATCTGTTTTCAAAAAAATAATATAACAAAACCTTTAGAAGAACTAAACGTGGGTACTCATAAGAGTGTATATCATTAATCACAAACATACAATCATACTGGTTACTCTAACACGTGACCACCGACCATTACAATATCTATTGACTGACAATGAACCCGCAACAATAAACCACATTTACGAGCCCATTCTGCTATCGAATTTATGGCCTTCCTCTATTAGTCAATTGTATTGGAACTTTGCGGAAATTACACTTATTTTATCCAAAGGTTTTGGACAAAATACACAACATTTTATCGAATAATGAAGAAAATTAACGAGCAAACATTAGCAAGGTACCTACATCGAACATAATAGACTTGTATCAAATAAATATTTTTGAAATTGAAACGATAATAATTTGTCCTTTCAACAATAAATCACTAAATTTTTCTTCACAAGATTCAAAGTATAATTGAAATTAACTGTTACCCTACCCTGTTAGAAAATTTCGAAAGGAAAACAGTATGATGTTACTAATGGCATCTCAGTTCTGCGTCACTCAACATCGAACAGTGTAATCGGCATTTAATGGGATTAAAAATAGTAAAAGAGCAAATACCCCGACCAGTGTGGTGTAGTGGTAGGGTAGTTACCACGCTAGTCCACCATTCGAAGAGTCCCCCGGGTTCGATCCCCGGCGGAGCAAAAATTTGAATGATGAATTTATATTTCTGTTACCAGTCTGGTTGTTTGTGTATCTATGTGTCTATTGTGACTTTGTATGTGTCCATGGCACCCTCGACACAGGGAATCGTGTGAGGTGAGTGTGAAGCGTTATTTATTTAATGATACAGATAAATTAAATGAAAAGGAAAGGTTTGACCCACAAACGAATTGAAGCATTAGATATAATCGTACCCGCCCACCGCAAAGTAATCCTTGGGCAAAGTTTCCTAACACGTAGATACGTGTTGACGGCGAAATTCAGAGCAAGTTCTATTGGCGATTAGTCAGAGTTGGACGTGATTTCAGGAATGGCTTTAGTTAGTTGGACCTAGTTAGACTGTCAAGTAAATAATAAACGAACCTCAGAAATGTTTTCTAAACGTTAATAAAAGCTTTATTTTTGCGGATCTTACGGATTCTCTCGTTCTTTTTTATCTTAGTTTCAAGAATGTGATTATCTTGTAAAGGTTATATTTTCTCAAACTGTAGAACTCACATTGGAGTATAAAATAAAATAAAAAATAAAAACATTTTCATTCATCTGAAGGTACACGTATACAGTGGATGAACGTCAAATAATACGGTACATCGGCTTTAGGCGCCCTTTTGGCTAACAGGCCGGAAGAAAAAAATCATAATTAATCTACAGATCATTTTTAAAGTTACAGATGCTGCCCTCATAAACCACCGTGAAGCAAGGCTTATAGCAAGAGCTTGTGTGTCAGTTGGGGAGTGTTGCTGCTGGACACACTACCTATATTTGAGGCGAACCATCTCAGCCCTCATGAGTAGCAACGCCTCCACGTATGATCTCAGATAGGACTTCTCTCCTATCAGATTGACCGTGTATGTCCAAGAGTTTCAGTGACGAAAATCAGGTGTGCATGCAGAACACCTGATTTTCGTTGTTTGCTGCTCATAAACGATGAAAAAAAGAAAAAAGAAGATACTTACTCTTCTCCAAATAGCAGTAAGTGTAAGGCTTGGCGTGAGATGCCGCCCTCGCGCTAAGAGCTCGTGAAGCTCCGCCTCCGCGCGCCTGGGCACACCTGGCTACCAGTTCCACCCAGCGCTCCACTACCTTGTCCCTGGCCACAATCATTAAGAATAATAAATCAGTAACGCTTGTGGTATCGTCACATACTAGAGTTCTCTTCAGAAGACTAAGGCGTTCGCTTCATATTTAAAATCTGCTGCAAAGGAAGAAGAAGAAGAAAAGGAAAGGAAGAAGGGAAGTGGAGAAGGAAGAAGTGCTGCACTCTGACCCATACAATAATAGTTGTTTCAGTATAGCTTGTTTGCTACTTCATACCCATTAAAAATAATTGAAATAAGTGGAGTTACTCGTATGTCACAAATCAAAATAGTCATCAAGAAAAGCTAAGAAAAACTAACATGATGTTACTTTAGGGTTATGCAAATCATCCTCACCGACACAAATATCCCGCGGGCGTTAGGAACTCTTCCCACTTCTCCGCTTCCCGACCTGACAGCCGGATCTTCCCGTACCCGACGGGCCCGTCCTGGAGGTGACAGTCCTCCCTGTCAGCGTTCAGAGTTGGCAGAGAGTCTAAAGTTACCAGGTATTCCAGAGAACGGGAACGCATCTGGAAATATTATATGCTGGACTTTCAGAGTGGCTCTGACAAGTGCTACAGAGATGTCAATAAGGACGTGTATTACTCGTCTTATTGTTGTTTTCACATATTAAAAATGTACCAAAAACCACCTGCATAGCTTGATATGTTGCCTAAATACTGAAATTCACTTACTACTTACTTTCTGATGAGGAATATATCCATAAGCATACTTACAATTACTGAAAGAAGAGGTACTCAAATGACCAGGACAACCTGCCGGGAGTGATGGTACCCACACGAGTAAACTTGCATAATTTCTTTAAATCTTAATCGAAATACATCGAGGGTTTCCAGTTATCTCTTTGCTTACACAGGACATGTAGTAGGAAAGTGTAGATGGTTTTATGTCAAATAACTCACTCTCTTCCCTCGATGCAAAGCTATGAGGTGGCAGCATCTAAATCTGGGATCTCTTTGCCCAGCGCCATCGACGATTCTCTGCACTAGAGACTCTACTGCACACTCTGTCTCCGTTGATAACCTCCCTATGACCAAAACAATATATACAGACTATTTTAACAATGAACTATAACAGACAAAAGTTATCCTGTCTGAATATTGCCTTGATTACAAAATAGAAATCACCGTTTGAAATTAATCCCTGCTGAATCCCTGCGAACATCAAAGCCGAGGAGCTCAATCCGAACGTATAAGATGGGGATAATAAGGATACATTTTCCATTACATTAAATTAAGTTTCTCATTAGCGTTACATGAAATATACCTTTTTGATCCTCTTCATACAACGTGTCTACGTAGGAGTTGAGTGCCCGTAGCTGGTTGACAGTAAACCGAAGACCTGCGCACGGCAACCGCAGATCAGCCCCTGGCGTTTCGCCTACCACCGCCGAAGCACCAGACCCCATTGCTGTGGATTATATAATTTGTTCAGCCACCTTCAATTACAGGTAATATCATAGGTAATGTGACTTTATTAAGGGATATAGTTCTCTCTACAAGTTCGTCAGTTTTCAACTGCATTTTGGAAAATGCTTTCTTTATAAATTTGTTTTGCAAATTGGCGATGCATGCTATATAATTTAATAAGCAAAATTTCCATTAAATTGTGCCTAGCGATATTTTGTTGGTTTAAGTTGATCTGAAGGCAGACGATTTGTAAAATAGTGGTCGACAAACTTACATGAGTTAAATGCACCCACAAATACGGGATATCAAACCAGTACCGAGGCCCTTGCGACCTGTTTTATGTATGTACTATGTTTTAATCAATAAAAACATCTTTGATTTTTTTGGTTTGATAGGAATCTCTATTACCTACGAATACCTACCTAATTGTTCTATACCAATGTTATGATATGAACACTAGTGTTGCGCAAATAATGTGAAATTTTTCTATATATTAAGTATTTTCTTATATAATGTTGACATCATTTCTCGTCATGTTTTTTAAAGCTTTGATGATAAGTAAGTAATATCTACATTATTCCCTAATTATCATTTTGATCAAGCAACAAACGAACTTGAACCAAACAGATGATGATATCGATTATCTACGGTGGACGCGGGCGCACAATATCAGCTCAAATCAAAATGGCGCCGATTGTTCCACTTCCGGCGGAAACGTATTATGTGACATCGCTCATGCGCACAGGTGACCGTGGGTTGATCCCTTATTGACTTTGCTCGAATATTGCATTTAAATTACAAATATATTATGTACGTAGTGCCGGTAGTACCTATTAGTAGTGTCATCAGGCCCAAGTAGAATGATGTATGCATGGAAATACACACATAACCTACAAAATGTAGGTACCTACATCAAGCTAGAGTTCTATGCACGTGACTAAATTTGAGTAGAATTGTAGATCATGACATTAGTGAGGGAAATCAAGAGACCTTATTTAGAAAGCGGCAGTAGAATTTTACATTTTTGTTAATAACGCAAATATCAAATACCTATGCTCTAAAATCTAAGCCATTTACACCTATAAGATGCGAATCTAATAGGTTCTGAAACGCGTATTTGAATGAATGCAAAAAGTCGCCAAGTTTAATATATTAACACAAAACATAGCAAAATTCCCATAAATACCGTACATTAGCGTATAATGAATGACTAGTAATTCGTGGCGCATTGTCGCTGAGAGGCGGAAGGCCGCTGCGCACTCGTGTGTGACGCGCCTAATCTGAGAACAACTACACTTACGTAACGATACCTGCTTTTTGCGTGTTTTTGTTTACTTTTGTGATTTACTGTTTTTATTTTAATGAACGGAAACTTGACTTGGCTATCATAATAGTCAATTTATGTATGAAGTGTTCGACTTAGCTAAGGTCAGTGTAGTTTTTGGTATCTTTATAGGTAATATAAATACTAGCTGATTTGGCATTTAAGATTATAAGTGCTTTTACCATATCGAATTTTAAAAAAGTTTAAAGAAAAATAAGTAACGAAACAAAAAAAATTAATTGCTAATAAAAAACTAAAGGAAAATAATGGGTGCAAACCGATGTCTCGTGTTAAAGTTCCCAGGAGACTGCCTGCCTTCAACCCTTTTTATGTCCCACTGCTGGACACGGGTCTCTTTTCACAACTGAGGAAGGCCTAAAGCATACTCCACGCTGCCCCAATATGGAAAGAGACTAGCCGCAAAAAAATAATAAATAATTGTCCAAAAAATAAAAAAATGTTTTGGGGTCGACCACCCTTATCACTTGAGTTATAAAATACACAATCATTTACAATTTTTAAAACAAACTGAATAATTGAATGCATTATGTCCGATCTCAAACAGACTTCTAGTCTAAAAAATCTTGTTGTTGTACTAATTTAAGCTAGAATATTAGGTAATTTAATTCCCGACACGTAAACATGATTAAATATTAAATTGACGTGGCATTAGCCCGCACAACAAATGGTCGGTGCGATGAGCAATGAATAACGTATTTTAATGGGTTAAGTTTAGCCATAAATTGCCACCGAAATCTCTCTGTTCCGACATCGGTAATAATTATGGCAAAATGTAGTGTAATAACAACTGAAATGATTCTTTTATGTAAAACTTTTGCTTTGATAAAAAAGTAGACACACTTACCCATGTCATTGATAACATATTCGTTGGCAAATACCTATTTGAATTCAAATAGGTAAGTACGTAAGCATGTGTATTGATGTGTAAATACCTACTTGCTGGATTTTAGGTATTTTCTATATTCTGACTGGAATTTAAGTACTATTTGGTCAAGTTTCTTTTCGTGTTACTTCTCAATAACATAGTTACACGTTTATACTCTATGTTAATAATGTTAGGTATACAATAAAACGTTTACGTTACAAAACATCTAATTTAATTGAAATTAAATTAATAAATTAAAGAAAATCTATTAATAAATTATAAACTAAAATGTACCTACTTGTTAATAATTAAAATAAAATTTAAGGATACAAAGTAAAAAAATTACCGACCTTTTGTTTAAAATTCCAAACACTGCATATGAAACAAACACATCATCCAGACAATAATGTAAAAAAAAATTGTATAAATCCAAATTTATTTCACTTTAAACTAATTTATTAGGTACTTTCTCTCTCTCTCTCTCTTTAATAAGTTGTTATTATTTTATTTTATATTGTACGTAGGTAGGTACGCGTTGTAAGTTAAAGTAAAGCAACGAGAGATTTCCCGCGCAAAATAAATTATTTTTAATTCCTAAGGCAATGGCACCCAACCCGTGCAGCCATCGCTCAAATCGCGCGAAACAAGTGTTGCTTTTCGTTTACATGCCGCCGCCATAGAATAATTATTGTGCTCAGAAGTTGAACACGACATAAAAGGTAATTAAAAACTTATTTTACTTACAACCTTATTAAAATAAAGATAAATAAATCTTTCTAAACTTTCTTAAGTCGTAACTAGTTTGAAGACTCGACTCATTAGTGCAAGACCTCGTGCACTAAAGTTTGAGTTTGGAAACAATGGACAAAGTCAAATTTAATTTATTCTGTTTTTAATACATACTGGTTCAGTATTTGAATATGAAAATTTTCCTACATAAAATACCATGTCATAGTTTACTTGACTAGTACACTAGAATTATAATTAAACTTTTTATAATATGTAACTATTTATAATATCACTAGTTAGATTTAATTATTTTATATCACTAATATACGTAATTATACCACTGCACTAGTAGGTAAATATTCTATGAGAAGGATGAAGCGGGCGGAAGCGTTTTTTAAGTGCTTATGACTCGCGAGAGCATTCTATTTTACTTATCTACTTATGTTATACTCTGTACTACCTACACAGAGTAAAAACCTAATATCCAAATCATCCAAGAAATTTATAAAAAAAAATAGAAGTAATAAAAATACGTGGTGGTGGTGAAAA
>DWQK01004722.1:0-10182 GCA_018231225.1 Noctuana stator
TGACGGCAATTTAAAAAAAACTATTCTCAATCTCCACCAATCGCGTTGCAGCAGCGTGCTGGAATATGCTCCAGGCCTTCCCCGGTTGTGTGGATAAACCCGTGCCCAACAGTGGGATATAAAAAGGCTTGAAGGCATTCTTAATCTGTTACAATTTACAAACCCACTAAATAACGCAACGCGTTCTAAAAACTCTCTTATGTTTCTAACGTATGTACCATCAAAGCAAAATAAAATATCGCAATGGTACACCGAGCTGCTAACATATTGATAAAGGTGCGGAAACGGGCAATAACAAACAATAAAACAATTTCAAGACGCAAATACTAGTGGCGCGAAATCAAATTGAATCAGAGCGAGCAGCGGGTCCATGCGCGGTCCGACATTGTCGCACGAAGAGTATCGGGAGCCCTATTATTCGCCGGCAATTTCGCCATTAAAGAGCGAAGGGGTCGGATGTGGCGGATTATTCATCATTGCTACAATCAGAGTGCTAGTGGATCGACTTGCAATAAGGAGCCGTGCGCGCTGGAAAGAGGCGCATTCGAGCGGCGGCCGTTCTTCCAGCCACTCGCAACTAGCCTAGCCTGGCTTTGGGCTTGTGAACTTGCATCTGGCCAGTAGTGGACAATCGATGTAAGTTGCACAATTGTTTTCGAGTATAACTTTATAAAATAAATTGTTAATCATTTACTAGATTCATCGGGATATTGAATTTTTAAATTTTCTTTCCAATCATTAAAAATTTATTATAAATATAAGTGTTTATAAATAAACTAGTTTATGCCCGCGACTTCGACCGCATGGACTTTAGAATCGGGCGATAAAATGTGCGTTGATCCGTCAGTCAGTCTATCAGGACAAAGAATTTTATATTATGTATAGATTATCACGATTATTGTTTTATTTTGCTTTCTCTCCGTACTTTAATTTAAAACGCTTAACTTTACCAACAATACGTATTTTAACGAATATGATTAAAAATATTACCAACATTTTAAAGCAACATTAAATATAGACAATTTACTAACTTTATAATTGCAATATTGTGACTGTGACCCTATACAATACACCATGCAAATGAAATACGTTTCCGTTCATAACAAATTAATTAAATCATTCAGCTTCCACATCGCTCGTCGAAACTTAATACAACCAGTAAAGTATTCAACTTGTATTTGAATTTGAATTACAAATGAATTTGAATTTGAATTACAATTGGATAATTGTGGTTCTAACATAATTTAATTACAATGTGGTTATGTTTTAAGCATCTTAGTGAAGTTTTTCAGTGTTTGCATGTCCAATGTGAAAATGGCGAGGGTGCGCGCTCCGGACATCACCGAACTAACCCGAACAATACGATGGACCACCGTTTCTTAATTCAACAATTAATCCTAACATGCAGCTTATAATATCTGCACGCATCGTTTACACGTGAGAATTAACCTAGCCGTTAAGTTTACCATAAGCATTTCCCTTGTAGCCTTATGGCTGCAAGGGGTCCATTCCCATGGCACTATCATGTACTTAATAGTTTTAAGTTTCCACGAAGAGACAACAATGTTAGGAAGGAGAGTATATAGTTTCAATAGTGTTGTCTTGATATATCACTATTTTAATTTTATACTCACTTTTCTAGCAACAATAGAGTGAAGGCAGATGCGACTTGTAAGTTACTTTTTGTTTGAAGTTATTAAATTATTAAGTTTAGGTTTAAGGGCTTGATGTTTTTACTGGAATGTCTAATACAACGGACTCGGAAGAAAGAATCTTTGTTCGATTTGGGCTCGGATCGAGCGTGTGTAACATGCCGGGTGCGCAATGGGTTACTGCGGCGACGGGTTTAGGCCTCTGCAAGTACCTAGAGTGCATGACTGTGTTGTCCACGAATCTGCGCATGGGCGGCCCCAGTTTTCTCCCCATTTTATCTGGAGCGTTAATTCACACACCATAAAGGATAGATATCTTGATTGCACTTGATTCCAATGCATAAGCAAATCGTTCTCATAAACCATTAAAATTTCATGATCCTTTAAGAACCGATCTTAAAACTACTATGTACTACAATAATAAGTTGCACGCTGTGTGCAGATTTGAAGTCAGCGCTCTAAGGACTTGTGCGGGTCTATACTTGACTCTCAAAGACACGACGACAGCTTTTAATTGGATATCACTGGCCGCGTGGAGTATAGTCTATTAGGTAATATTTACTAAAATGTTTGGTTATCTTTCGCACCTCCGGTGTCTGAAAAACCATCATTTTAGTCATCGAACGCGTACTTCAACAGCTTCAATCAGCGGTCTATAATAAAATTGGTTAACAGTTCACTAATCTCACTTGGGCCAGTTCGGTACAGCCTAAACTCGACATATTTGAGAAAAGACCCGTGCCCAGCAGTGGCAGTACGATGTGTTGGTTAACAGATAACAACTACGCTTAAATAGTATTTTGCAAACAGAGGTCATAGTTGGCAGTCTAAATTAAAAAAAAAATTAAAATTAAATAAACCGAAACGGCACATGAATTGGTTTGGCAGGGAGCGAAAATACTACTGGCGTCCCACTTCGACCTGGAGTATGTCCTGGGTCACAAGATTGCGTTTCTTTGCATCGCTAAGGGGTCGCCGCGCCCGCACATCACTTGGTTCAAGGACGGGGTCGAAATATTCGCTCATCACTACTTGCACGTGAGTATATGCCATGCAACTCATGAATTAGCGCGAGTCGCACTCGCACGGAGGGTTCCATGCCATTACTATACAACGGAGTCTCAAGATTAGAGTCCGGAAGGGTAAGGAACCTTAAAACAGTTTTTTAATTGAAGTCAAACGCAAGCCTATTAAAAGTGTTATGCCATGTGGTCCCCAGATCCACGAGTGGCCGATCGGCGAAGACCGGGTGAAGTCCAAGATCGAGATCGACCCCGCGACGCAGATGGACGCAGGCGTGTACGAGTGCACCGCCGACAACATGTATTCCATCGACCGCCGCTCCTTCAAGACCGACTTCTCTATCGCCTTTGATTAGCCTAACCTAACCTAACCTAACCTAACCTAGCCTAGCCTAGCCTAGCCTAGCCTAACATTAACTAATCTAACCTTAATCGATACTAATGTCCGTAATTGATACTGTTTCGTAATCAGCTGCGAACAATTATAATAATAAACATAATATGGGTGAGAGATAAATCTCGTTAAGACTTGTTGAATAGAATTAGCGGCAACAATAAGTAACTGTAATGGTAGCAAAACAAATGATATATGATAAAAATGTTTAAAGTGAAACTTTTTTTTGAATGCATTCAACTCGTTTATCAATCTTTAAACAGATATAATTAGATTAAAATACTGTACAAACTATAAAGATAAATGTGAATGTTGTTACTAAATTTAACAGTACAATCTCAATTTTGCATTTACTTATTCTGGCAGAGCGAGACTTGGTTCGAAGCGAGGAACGGTTTTGTATAGACTATAGTGCCACACTATGAGCAGAACAACTTGCTCCAGCGACTTAAACATAATGTTTGTAAAACAGCGCTGCGAAATATGTTACTAACCATTTAATCATAATTGTTAACCCATTTTTGGACTATAAAATATAAATATATCTTAAAAGGATGGACCATTGCATGTATACCCTGCCATTTCATTAAAGAATCAGTTTGACAATTTAAGTATAAAATAGTAATGCATTGGAATCTTATGATCAATACACCTGATTACTGAAACAGTTACGAACATGGACTTAGCTTTTTTATGTTTACTAATCGAGAATAAGTTTCTGACACTAACCCAAGTAGATATTAAACATGTTTAAAAAATAGACGTAATGTAATATTTGATACAAATGTCAAAGTATCAAGTAATTTTTTTAAATAATAATTTCGAATATATCTTTATTTTATGTTTAGGCTTTTTAAAACTGAGCAATGTTTTTGTCATATTATGGATATATTCATGTTGTAATTGTCAGCCAACAAAAGATTTATGTTACTACATTATTCATAAATTAAGTGGTTATTATTAGTGGTTGTTACAAATTGACCAATTTTAATTTATAAATAATTAAAAATTCTAAATTGTAACTTTATTTTTAAAACATACACGACATGTATTCCGTTATTCATTTAATTTAGTTTTGGATTTTTGTACCTATTTTAGATTTTTTCTGTAGTACCTAGTAGTATTCTGTTGATGAATATCGTACCATGAGTATAGTTTAGTGAACTATTTACTTTATAATAAACTGTCCTAAGCTTGTGAGTATTTTATTTGCGGTGTCCTAATAAGTTATTTATAAAAAAATATACGGGTCACACTCACAGCCCCACACTATTGCCATGGAGACATACAAACAGGATTACATTACACTCAGTCCGGGAACAGTGAACTAATTTAATTAGATTTCTGCCTTATCGGGAATTGAACTTTTTAATGGTGAACTATATAGAGTTAAAGAAGGGCACTGTTAAGCAACGTCGGGCGCGGTCGACACTCGGATGGGTGACCGCTAATCGCTAACTTCATGCGCGCAAACGTGGGCACGTTAACCCGTTAGTCCCGGTTGTTATCAACAGATAAGTCGCTAAACCTTGTCGGAGGCCCTTTGAGCGGTTTGCCAACATCCAACACGGGTTGCCCACTAACCCGTGTCCCCACCAATACGCATTGGAGCCGCGTGCTGGAGTACGTTCGAGGCCTTCATCAGACCCAGCAGTGGAATATAAAAAGGATTAAAGGAAAACTCACTGTATGAGCCTGTAGACGATATCCATGTAGTCGGAGGAGCGCGCGTAGAAGCCGGCGGCGTTGACGGCCCCCCAGAAGTTGGACCAGGCCTGGCCCGGGCGCACCAGCAGCGGCGCCACCACGTCGTAGCCTGTCGCCAGCAGCCGCCGCAGCACGCCGCTCTCCACGCGGGCCACGCTGTCGATCGAGAACAGGTAGTCGCACGCGCTGTTCGCACATCGGTCCCTGGAAATTTATTGTTGTTTTGTACAACGGACCTACCAACAGAACGGACGTAATGTCCTAGTGTGACGCAGTGTGTTAGCTATTAAATATTATATTATAATAAGTTTATTTTATAGGTACATCAGACATTAGCCAACCAGTCTAAATATATAGTGTACACATTAATAGCCCAGCCAACTTCATACAGCCATCAAATCATCCTTGACTTATTACAGTAGCTACACCCTTACACTTTCACCCAGACCGAAAACAAAAATCTAAATTCATCATTTAAACTTTCTATTACTAAGAACTAACCATTCTTCAAAGGCAAAACTCTTACTTAGCAATAGTCCTGGCCTCCGATTCAGATATGAAGTCAGATGGCTTGATTCTCTTCGCAGTGGCGTACTCCTTAGCGTGGGCATTGAAGAACTCGTCCACCTCAGTCTCGTGGTATTCCACGTTGTTCCGCAACAGCAGGTGCATCTTGCCCCTAGGGTACTCCAGGTACAGCAGGTGCTGGAGGAACTCCTCGAGGAACGGAGTGGGTTGCTCAATGAACACTGCCAACAGAACTGTCGGGAGGGCATCCTCCTGAAAGGATTACAGTTACTTAGTTGAAAGACAAAGACAAAATGATTTATTTAATGGCTTCAAATGAGTAATTCTTGTACATATATTTGAATCTCTGATACAGCTCCAGCGATCTTCATAAAATTTAGTATGCAGAGGGTTTCAGGGGCGACAAATCGTTCTAGCTAGGTTTAATTTTAAGAAAATCGCTTTAACTGTGTTTTCAGGCAATGAAAAACTGCTACAATACCTGTGGCGTGCCGCCCACTTTATGTTGTAAGCATGAGCTGCCCGTTTTACATTGTCTGTTGCTGTAGTGATGAAATAGATGTTTGTTCGATTTACCGAAAAAAATACAGAGCTAACCTTGTTTTTTCACTGACTATGCACTAATACTTAGCTTACGTATGTTAACTACACGTAGCTTATAAATATGTTCCCGAAGAAGTCTCCTAAATAAACACTTGTTTCATTTCTTCCTTACGTTCTCTGATAAGAAGTTCTACAAGCTGTATTGCCTGAATCCTTGTGACTTCTAAATACCTTGAGTTCGATTCTTTTCTCCTCGCACACAGCACAGCCTTCCTTCTGCGACCAGGCCCTGGCCAGATAGTTGCCGAGGTGGTTGAGGGTGAGCTTCGAAGGCCCGTTGCCGTGCAGCACCAGGGGCCGCTGCTTTGTTACCACGTTCTCTATGTATGGCCAGTCCTCCGTCGTGTTTGTTCTTAGCTCCACATCCGCTGGTGATTCGATGAAAAGTTTAATAGCAATAATAATATTTTTGTATAATTAACAACTTATTATATAGCCTAGTTGGCAGGGCGTTCCTGTATTGCCTCCAATCCTTTTTTTTATGTTTCACTGCTGGGCACGGGTCTCTCCCCATTACCGGGGAAAGCCTGGAGAACACTCCGCCACACTGCTCCAATGCGGATTGGTGGGTTAGTGGCCAACCCGTGTCGGATGTTGTCAAACCGCCCATAGAGAGAGACGAGACGATCTATCGATAACAACCGGGACCGACGGCTTAACGTGCCCTCTGAACCCGCTGAAGCGCGCATAGCCCCGCTGGGAGTGTAGGGGTATTAATAGGTTCGAATTCTGCTCCCAGAGATAACTGATAGATAATCGTTGGGAACAATTTCCCAAATCATGTACGTAAACTGAAACACATCGACAGAACGACACAAACAACTCATTTTATTAGAGCGATGGCCCCTTATCTGAATAAAGATTAATAGCTTCCATCTACTCTTGTTTACAAACTTTTTACTGAGATGATTTTATGTTCAGTTAAATTAGGTAATATTAGGTATATTAGGTTAATATTAGGTATATACTCGTATCATTATTGTCGCCTTATATTTAATTTTTCTGTTAGTTACACTATAAATAGATAAATATAATCTGTACCTTTCTTTTCAGCTTCAGTAACTTGGTAATGTTGCATTGGGTGTAAAATAAAGTTTAGATTAATGGACATGTTAGTTTTCAAAGGAATGAAAAAAGAATTGTGATGTTATTTTTTCTATTGCATATTATGAATGCAATGAATACTTACAGAGAGCTCCATTGAGGTTCTGGAATATGGCAGCTTCATGGTCAAGTGAAATTTTGAGGGACTCCCGCATGTCCTTATCAAGGAAAACCTTTGTGTAGAACAGCTGGTCATCATCCCGGTCATTCACTGTCTTGTGGCTCACTATCTCGTGCAGTTCCTTTAGGTAGCCTGTAAGAAGGACGGGCCTTGCATAAGTTTCCCAATTTGAATCCTACAAACTTCGATCAGGAATAAACGAGATGCACAATCAGAATCAATAACCCTAAACAATTATAACATAACAATTAGTTGCAATTCAATAAATGATTGCTTAATTCGTTTGTAAACTATCTGCATGGGCAGCCATTGTGTGTTGCATTTATACATAACATACGTTATTGATTTGCTTGTCTCCTTTGCTATATGTTTTGTGTATAAATTAAACATTGTGTCTTGTCACTCATTGAAATACTTTTTAAAAGAAATAGCTTGTTTAAAGCAATACAGGTGTCGATAAACTTTTTAAGATTTTACTATTATTACTACTATGAGTTTACTACTATTGGCTGTGGTCTGCTGGGACACTCCGAAAGTGCACCAGTATAGCACCCACTACACTGTATGCTACTGCCCCACTACTAAGCACGAGTCTTCTCTCAAAGGTGAGAACGGTTTAGGCCATACTCCGCCCAGCAGATTTCAAATTCCTTTCGACAAATTTATGGAAAACTCTCAGGCATGCAGATCTTGTTCGCACATTCTTCGGTAGACCAATGCCACGCGACAATGACTTCTACTTAAATCAAATCACCTATGAACCCTCCGGAGTTGAGGTAGGGGTTGGCGACCTCAGCGTTGGGGTACTGCGTGGCGAGCTTGGCGTCCGGCCAGCAGAATTGCTCCGCAGCGAACAACACGCGGGATCCGATCTCCTTGAACTTGGCCACTATTTCCTCCACTCCAGCCAGGAACAACACGTCATAGCTGTCGAAGAATTTATTCATAGCTAGGTTAGACTTTAGAATCGGGACTTAAAAGTGTAAAATTTACCTATTAGATTGGACCAAGGAATCACGTTGACCTACACGAACTTTGTCCCCGTTTTTCACCCCCTAATTGGTAGAATTTCGGAAAATCTTTTCTTATTGGATGCCTAAGTGCCTACATCAAAACACTAACAAACCTATCAGTGAACATAACAATCTTCTCCTTGTCTTCGCTCTTCATCATCTCGTCCAGTTTCTTCTTGAGCAGGTTAATCTTCTGCCCACCGCCGGTGTATTGCATGTCGCCACCGGTCCACTCCTCCCCTCTCCCCAGCACCTCCACGTCGATGCCGAACACCCTGGCCGAACGAAGGTACCGCTCCAGTCCATGGTTCTCGTCCGTTGCGACAGTCAGGACGGTCACGTCATCTGTGGAAAAATATATTAATTTGGAGTAAGTTTTTATTTTGACTGAAGAGCAGGAAAAAAGTTTCCCTGAAATGTTAAAAATAAAAAACCATATTTTATTTTACTTAATTGTACTTGTGTGTAAGGTTTTTACCTTTGTACAATTTTCAGTGTTATGCATTTTATTCTGGTACTTTGTGTAAGACAAAATTTGTGTATTATTTACAAATATATTAACCGTTTGTAATTAGAAAAGTTTAGATTACACACAACTCGTTAAATAAGATTGAGTTGGTGAGTCATAAGCACATTTGCAGGCTCATATTAATAAATAACACACAAGCATCTACTCAATTCAGTTCAATCTATTTGTGCTTCCAAGCGATCATACAGTGTGATATATTGATTGTAGAAATTAAATAATATGAAAAAACAGTCACAAAAATGATCAACCTCCCTTTTGTAAAAAAGGAGAAATTTTACTGAACACTTTTAAACAAGTTACATTACTACTAAATTACTTTTAAGTTACTTTAACTTGAAAAGTTACTTTTGAGTTAAGTTACTTTAACTTGAAATTTCTAGGTAATGTTTTTTTATATTAGTGTTTTATTATGGTATTTAATCATAATGTTGTCCTCATTATGATCAAATACTGTTACGACAGTAGATTAATTTTGTTACTTTCATCATCCAGAAGATTCTGCTAAAAATCATTTTCGTCAAATAATTCAAACGCTCAATCAGCATACTTACAGTCACTTAAACTTTATTACATAATAATGTACTCTATTTGATAATGAACATCTGTTTTCATCTTAAAAAATGTTGACCTATTAAAAGTTCTATAGCTGTTGTTATATTATGAACAAGATAAGAGTATTGGCCAGTGCCTACGTGTTATTGGAACATTATCTTTACAAAATTAAAAGCAAAAGTAGTTGATTATTATTGTTATTTATAATAGGCTCAGATCTTGCTAAAGTGCTGTAGCATTTGTGCTTACATCTGTATCTATTTTTGAACTGATTTATAGAATAATATAGATTTATAGAGATTGACAGTACAATTTCTTTGGAAATGGGAAAGAAATAAGAAAAAATGCCCATAAATAAAATAATTGAATTATGAGACATTTCTCTATCTTAAAATATGTAGCAACAAGCATGCAGGCTGCCCTGATGTTGAGTGGTCACCGCAACCCATAGAAGAAGAATAGTAAAAGTTCTATTTGAAGTGATGTTTTTACTCATAAATCCTGTGCAGTTCATAAAACAGTGAATTAAAGACATAATCGCGGCTAGCGGCCCAAGCACACGTCAGCACATTAAGTTTCAAAAACAGAAAAGCTCCGGTTACAGGCTGTAAAAGTCGTATGTCACGTAGCTTATGAAAATGTATTAAATACCTTTAGCCTGAACGGTGTACGAGAACACGAAGCAGCATAACACCAGAATGTTCCACATCCTTCCAGATTTATCGAAAGCCACCATGGCGCGGTCAACGTCCGGACTCGAATGGGTCCGCCAATGTCGTAAAATTTATAGCTGAATTATGAGGAACGTTAGTGTTTAATATCGTTCCACATTCGTTCCCGCTTCCGAACAGATAAAAATTAGTACGTCACAGCTGATAAAGTCGGCTTCCTCCCGCGTATCCCCCGGTGCCGACTACCGCGGACCCGACTCAACCGACCGAAATTTCAATTGAATGT
>DWQK01004723.1:0-10182 GCA_018231225.1 Noctuana stator
AAGACATTATTTCCAAACAAAAATAACTTGGCACAAATTAAGATAAAAAGCTAATGCGGACCTGGCATATTTATTCGCTTTATAATAAGCACGGCTGCTCGCAGAGCAAAGCCTTAATTATTATTAAAGTTTTTTGCATCGTGCTATGACGTACGTTTCATTATACATTTATATTCATCTTAGGTTAATAAAGTATGAATTTAATGAACGTACAGTCGTAAACTGTTTTAATAAGATCTTTTACACGAATACATATATAGACATTTATTTGTGAAGTAGTAGCTACTTAATTTTTAGTAGACATTTTTATGGTAATTTAAAACAGAAGAATGGTTTATGATTGCATGACATTTTTATTTAAAAGCTTTATTTCCTATAAATAAAATAAATAAATAAATAACGCTTCACACTCACAGCCCCACTCTAAGAATCACTGTGTCGTGGGTGTCATGGACACATACAAAGACAAATACACAAACACCCAGAACAGAACAGAAGTCTGATTGCCTGCAGAAGCTAAGAATTATTAAGTTAAGCGTGTTCTAAGTTTAAAAATCTAAACTTTACCTCTTCATTTCCAGTGATTTTCGCTATTCTTTCTTCAACTGACGGCATTTCTTTCGGAACAACTTGAAGGCTACGAGCGACATGAGTATCGAATTCTATCTGAAATGACATTTCGTGAAACTCTTACAGTAAAACTTATGGTGGATTCAATTTAATGTACCTAACTGTTTGTAAAATCTCTCGAGAAAATATAATCCATTTTTGTTTCTCATTCATTCCAAATATTCTGATTTATTCTATTGTATTTATAAGACATTAGAATAAATCTTATAAGAAGATGTACCTACTCGTAAATAAGATGGTGCAGTGTTAATTTTAGCCTTTTTGTAAAAAATATTATACGCGACATTCAAAGAATACCAAAGTCATCGCAATATATAAACTGTAGATTTATAATAATACTTTATAAAATTAAAATACATATTTTTTATTCGCCGCAACTATCCATATAGCTGTCATATAAAGTTGCTATGAGTAAGCACTCCTCGTGTAATAAAATGTGTGATAAAATCGGTCTAAAACAATACAGGCACGAGTAGGTTGTTAAAATTTTAAAATTATAGCTAAATATAATAATTTGCATGACTACGATGTACAGACTTACTTGGAAAAGTTCCTTAATGGCTTTGGGAGTAAACAGCTGCGACTGCTGGTCACCACCAAGTTGCTTCATGTACTCACAGAACTCTTGTGAAATCTTGAAAGTTGAGAAACATTTAATGTCAAACAAATAATATTTCAATTTTTTGTTATTCATTACAAAAGTATGAACATGAAAACAGGCGTTTAAGAGTCAAAAAAGATATAATTTAAAAATATATAATATGATAGTATCCATCCGATCGTCCGTCTGTCATTGGCAAAATTCAGAAACGGTAATAGGTTAAAATTTTCACAGATTGGGTATACGAGTATCTATGTGATACCCGCCAAACGCGGCATGTCGTTATACTCGTACTTGTGGCTTCTTACAATGCGGAGTGAGACAGGCCTGGTAGTACTTACACTGGATGTAAATGTCTATGGACTACACTGTAAATATGTTTTAATAGCAATTTTTTATTAACATCTGAAAATATAATTATATAGATGATAGATAGATAAATAATTACATTCTATGTTCACTACACTTATGGTGAAAAGAAGCTAATATACTTTATTACCCTATCCGTCAAATCGTCGGCTCTTTTTACAAGACTTTTTTCGTCCTCTCTTTCAGGCTGCAAATACCGAGTGGGCCACGTTATTTGTTCACGTTCCGGTTTCTTCAAAAATTCTCTATGGATGTTGGTATCCCTTTCACCATCACTTTCACTGCAACATAGAAATTACCAAGTATGTGAGTATGTATGACTTATCTTTGCGAATATTGAGTTAATGTCTTTGTACGGTAGGTATTTGTGTGCATATATAATTATTTTATGTAAAAAATTAATGAAAATTCCAAATTAGAATCAAGGGCACATTTTTATTTGACAAAATTGTGAAATCAAAAGGTTTTTTTAGAAAGTATTCGTACGTCGTAAATTGTTATTCATATTTATTTTTATCAAGTCTGTAATGAACAAGGTGCAAATCAATTACTCTCCATAGTAACGACATAAAAATAAATGATTATTTAAAAAAGTTTTTTAAGAAAATACGAAGTGGGAAGAATCATTTTATTAGAATGTAGTGTAAGTAACGTAGGTAAAATTAAAGTATTGCGTGCCTGAAAGAAAATTTAAAATTTTTGCAAAACTTATATTTAAATTTAATCAACGGTACTCTCGAGAAGAAAAGAAGTAATGGTACAACTAACATACAAGTACGATAAATGATAACATCGAAAGATACCTGCTTGAAAGATTAGATAAAATTCAACACATGTTCCTAATTGTCCTCTGGTGTTTATGAAAAAGAAGTATTTTATAAATAAATCAATACCAATAGATAGTTCTTAAGAGTATATTAGCCTCATCTTTAGTTAGGCTTACAATGTTTTCTAGTATTGTGCTAAGTAGTAAAAAAGTGTACATATTGTTTCACATGACGTGGTTATTATGACATGCACTTAATAAAGATAACAGATACCTCGATTGTAGTTCGACGTCAGTGTCAGAGTCTAACTCTCTATCAATCGTTAACGTTTTTCTGTACGAGAGCAACGGTTTCTTGGTCTTGATACGAAGATTCTGATCTGAAATAAATATTATTTGTTTGAATAAGTATGTTTCGACGAATGACTTAATAGCAGACCAATGCGTACCTACTAACGCACAACCACTATTATATTTTATTTGAAGAGGTGGTTTTACCTTTCTTTTTTTCGTATAGTTCGCTTATTATAGTTTCGTAAAAAATCTTGATATTCATTTGATGTTTACAAAAAAAAAACATACCTAACTAATAATTTTTAATTCAAAGTTAGGAAAATTCTGTTCAGCAGTCTAGTAATGTAGCAGTAGAAATTTAACTACTACTAGTATAATAAGTTACGTAATCTTACCTTTTAAATCATTACTCTCTTTTGATAATTCAATTTTTTTGTCAATACTTAAAATGCCGCAAACCTTCGTGAACAAGTCATTTGGCAAAATTTCGGACAAAAACGTTATCTCTTTTTCCTTGAACTGTTAGGAAAAATAAGAAAATATTGTATGATTTAATAGAGATACGAGTTGAATATTAACCTACAGTTTTGGTGAACCTAGTTTTATCCCGGCCATAAACTTTCAAAGGTACTGTGTATATTACTACTTAATAGTTAAGTATCACTTATTCTTTCATGAAGGAAAATGTCATCAGGATGCCTCAGAGGTTACTATAACATGTTTCTTGAAGGCATGTGTGACTGACGACATATCCACATATCAAACAATGAACCATTGAACTATTATATTTCTATAAGAAATAAGTTATACCGAGACAATTGGTGCAAACTAATTTAATCTTCTTACGAAGTCTTAAGTTGCCGAAGCAGTAAGGATCTTAACTACTGAACTAGAGACAGTGCAGTAAATGAACACACTAGACCAAACTTATAATTAAGCTAGTATTCCAAGTACACTACAATAATTGTACAAATTTTAGTTTCACATAAATCTCTTTGTGTGGTAAAATTGAAGGCGTTTATTTGACTGGTTACTTGACAGTTTACGTGAAAAGAAAACACGTTAACATTTGTTTTATATGTTTATTATCACAATGATCTTACGGTACTAAAGCATTTGTGGCTGGTTAAAATTGGTTATAAAAATTAGCTTTAGTCTTCAAGTGTTAAGGAACATGTGTTAATTAAAATAATTCCTTATTACTCACGGGTTCTCCGCAGCCAGCATCTAATGACTGAAACACACTCTTCCAGTACTTCTTGTTTCTGTGAACAGCCTCTGAATTTTCATATTTACAAGGTTTTATAACCATTATTTTTCGCACTTCTCTCGCTTTCTTATCACTTTTAGAACGAGTAGCCATTAAAATTTAAAATTAGTTATATTATTGTTGCAAACAATGATCAAAGCCACATAGATTTGAATAACAAACGATACGAAGCAACGTAAGCTTGTTGTTGATAGACCAGTTTTCATGGAAAATATGTATTTAAAATGGGTAGAGTTGACGGTCATGGTGGATCTCAAAAAATTAATTAAATAAATACATCAAAAGGCGATTGTGTTGTGGAATTTCAAATGGAAAATACATAGCTAATACCTATAAAAGGAAATAAATATAACATAATAATCAGTTTATTAACATTATACACACCTAACATTTGTAAACTTATTCATACATTTACAGATATATGACATTATAATATTACACATTTTGTTTCGAAATTATAATAGAAAATAGTGAAATGATTAAATTACCTACTTTGTTTTGAAGCTTTTAAAATCGATAAAAATGCAATGTTCCGTAGGTTGCACTTAATTTTCACTATCACCTAATTTACTGGGTACGAAAAAAGCAAAGTAAAGTTTATGTTATAGAAATATTAAAATGTTTTACGCTTAGTAGCCTGTTCGTATTATTATCAACTCTATGGATTATAAAAACGTTGCTATGCCTACGAACGAACTAATTTTCCAGTAGTCCAAAATAAATAAACCAGAAAAACTGTGTTTCAAATTTATAGTTAAACCAAATTATATTAAATTGGGATTTTGAAATTTTTCACTATAGAGTTTTGCTTAACAAACTACGAGTACATGGGTACGCCCGTTTGATCAATATAATCGCTATGCTTTGAAAACCCCGATATGGGAGGCTGGTATTCATGGCTGTGACGGGCGATGTCATGGTTACTGAAAACATTCGGGTACACCCTAATTGGTATTTAATAAGCCACATAGAAGAGAAATGCTATTGTAAGAGTTACGATAACATATATAACAGATAAACTGTATTAAAACCACAACTCCCATATCTCACTAGTACCTATTTCCAAGTCCTTTTTAAGATACGATTTGTTATTATATCGCAATCCACGCTCGCATTCGAACACCTTTTTCGATCACTATGCAGACTATATGTACGAGTACGTGTGCAAGTTTCCTCAACCTACTTTTTTCCGCCAGAAGATAAATGATACATTTCATAACATAGGGCACATATTTTAAAATACTTTTTTTTAATTTTAATTAAATAATAAAATAAATAAACTGTTTAAGTGTTTAATAAAATAACCGCCTATAGCTTTTCTTATTTATAGCCTGTTAGCATAACGTAAAAAGACAACGTTTATTCCACTTGCAGTATTGCGGGGCAAAGTTTAACTGTGTTATGCCAACTTAACGTCGCGTCGTTCCATAATATTGTGTTAAGCGCCAGTTCCGTGAAATCAGACTCAACTGTTCAGTCTGGATAAACTTCCAGAACCCACTAGCAATAACTTTATTCATCTTCACATACGGTTTTAAGTTATTATACACTTCAAATTCAAATATTTATTTCGGTCAGCTCAATTTAGTCTTTACATTACTTCTGTTTACTTCTTTTGGGTATTGTTTTTTCGGTCGGGTAGAATTATTTATTAGGTTGACTCATGGATGACGTTAAAGTTCCCTCACTTAGTATAGCTACGTATACGATGCCTGATAAGTTATGTTTGTATGTTACATTGAAATATAATTTTAAAACGCCTAGCAACTACCGTATCGAAGTTTTACAGTTAGAAAAACTTTCAGGGGCCTTTCAGGGCTCACACATCACGTCGAATTTCGAACAAAGGGCGACCAACGCATATATTATAATTAATGTACGTCTTTTTTTTAAACGCTTTTTGAGTTGTCTGTCATTTGTCTATTTTTTTATCAAAGTGGTAGCAGAATAACACTGATTTTGTTTCTGAAAATTTTGATATTAATTTTTAAAAGAGTGACTATGTAAGTCTATTGTTCATGTCCTTTTTTATTTCGATAGGTTTTTCCCAATCCATTTTTAATATAAATACAATGCAATATAAAGTTTAAAATGCTAATTACATGGAATGGATGCTTACAGGTGTTAATCGACTTCAGACGCCAGTAAAGTTATTTTTTAATCTAAGATGGTCTCTACTTTTGATGTAAAATTGTATCGATTGTATATATTTAAATTTCGAATGCCGTATTTGTATTTTTGTTTAAAATCTCGTTCAATTTCATTATACATTTTCTTTATTTCAATAACTCGATGGCAGTCCACTCTCTTAGTAAGATTGTTTAATTAACCAAATTATGCTTCGCTCAAAACTTATCTGAGCCAAGGGCATTCGTGTGGTTAAGTTCTTTGGCAAAAGTGATTTTTCAATTGACGTAATAACAAAATTTTCTTAAAATTAGTTGAAACACATCTATTTGGTTCAGTTTCTATAACATAAATGAATTCATAATGAGTTTCAATTAAACGCCGAGCATTATTTTCAGAATGGCACAGCATTCTCCTCGAGGAATGTCATACTTACTCGTCGCAACTCCGCATTAACGCGAGCACGACATGTGACGACTTAATAAGTTAGGTTGTTACTGACTTGTGTAAATTTACCTTAACGCCCGATATACTCGCTCACACCCGTCCCTACATTATTCTTAGGTAACGGTACGATTTATAGCATCCCATAGTATACGCAACGATGCCAAGTTGTTTTTAAATTGTGTAATTTAAAAATTAGATAACTCTACGACCTACGTCTACGAAAAAATTACAGTGTAACTGTTTGTGGAATTCGTTCGTCTTTGGAAGAATTGAGGAGACAAGGAAAAACTTTCATTCTTTTGTCATTGAACAGCAACCTCAATTAAAACAAAGATGAACACAGATTAAAACAAAGATGAAACACATGAATGTAAAATAACTGCGAAGTGATATTGATTTAAAGTTATTAAATATAAAAATATGTTTCAAATATGTTTTTGCTTTTCATTTAATATTTGTGTTCATTAAATTTAATATTGTTATTTGAATGATTTTATGTTTTGTCTCAAACATTGGAATATACTATACCGGAACTTTCGTAAACAAATACAGTAAAGCAAACAAGAACAAATGAATATAGTTTAGCAAGAGACCGCAAGGGTGCTGCCGACAATTTGTGATCTCTGGGACCCTCCCATTCTCACGTGGTTAAATTGGATGCAAATATATAGATCACTATTATACTAAATTCTTAACTAAACTATTTAATTGATAATTGACATTCTATAGCTCCGCTTAATTGTTGTTTTAATGTAGTCTTTTTGAAAGTAGTTATTTTTCGTATTCTGATGACCAAAACAACTCTGCATTCCTTACTAATCTTTTTATTGGTGTATTTTGTATATGAACAACCAATTATTTACTTCAAACGATTAAGATAAATGCTTAATCATAATAACAATGAAAATGAAATACCAAAAGCTGGGTCATTTAAGGAAAATCCTTTCCTTTATCAGGCAAGTGCACGTTGTTCTTACTCGTGTTTTCACAGGTTACCATAATCTACACGGTTATAAATATAATGAAACGAACCTCGCTCACTTATCAACGCAGAACGGAAACCGCTAAGCTCAAAGTGTTAAAATTTGAGGTGTGCTGTAAAGAAGGTTATTTTACGAAACCAGTCAGTTCAAACCATGTAAGTTTGAGTCAAAATAAATGTGTAATCGGAAATTTAAGGTAACATTTTAATAGGTTAAAGCTGTTAACGTATTTACATATACTTATTCAATGTCGACTAAGCCATATAAAGTAAGTTATAGTTGAAAATCTAAATTTTCGTCTGTGAATACCTTAAGTAGATTAGGATTTTTATCTAACATCCGTCTTAAAGAAACTTTGCGCTTTCCTAAAGCATCCATAAGAATTTTACTATGCGTTTCCTTAATTTCATCTACAGACTTTACGTTCTCTGGTTTACGGGAGAGTTCATCAACACACGTACAGTTAATACCTGTAATATCCAATTCTTGAGTAGAGTACTGTGTTTGTGCATGTCTATATTTTTCTTTCGTTTCAGCAAAAGGTATTTCGTTTAAGGCTATATTTTTTACACTAAGAATTTCTGTTTTGAATTTTTGTTTTGAGGGAATTTCACCAAGTATAGCTTTGACTCTTTCAAAGTTTTTCTCACTAAAATCAAAATAGGAAGGCATTAACGGAAAGTTTTTGTCTACCCAGTGCCCACATATTCTAGCTGGACACTCTTTAAGTCGTCGTATATCGTCAAGAAGAAGAGGCTCTTCAGAACTAAGTGATGAAATACTTGGTTGTGCTGTTTGATTCTCGGCAGGTTTTATTATCTGGGAAAAGGAGAAAGGAGGTGATGGTAGTTGTGCACATTGACATTCCTGTGATTTCAAAAAATTTTTTATGTCCTCATATCCATGACATTTTGCGTAAACAAACTGACGGTTTACTCTCATTAGTGGCAGATCTACATCAGAAGGTAAAGTTTCTGTACTTCCGTATCGCCGTGGAGGCGTTTCTGACAAATCGCCAACTAAAGCGAACGGTTCATTGTCACAATCTTGTTTTTGGGTATCTGATGTCTCAAATTGAAAAATGTTTAACAAGTTGTCTTCGTCTATTAAAATATTTGGTTGGTAATTTGGTTGTTTTTGCATCTCGTTTAGTTGTAAAATTACCATTTTTTGAAAGTCAATAAGAAATGTAGATTGTTCTGGTAGTAGCTTTAAAGAGAAACTAATAAATTTTAGAAATAATGCTAGTATTTTCTTCATTTTATTTTCCCAGTTCTTATTAATATCTGAGACTTTTTGTTCTTTTTGTTTAAATAACTCGATGATATCTTGCCGTTCTTTTATCTTCATCAGTTTTTCTGATACTTCTGTATTCTGATATGTTTCTAAGAACATTTTCTTAATTTTACACTTTTTTCTTTCGAGGCTCATAACATACATACAAGATGTCAGTCTTTCAGCATCAATTTGTCTACAAAAAGCTTTCAAAGCATTATTTCTGTCATTAAGACCATAACTAATAAGATTGTTATTTTTATGTATCTCGTTATTTAATAATAGCTTGTAGTACGTTACGACTTTATCAACTTCTGTTACATATTTTTGTTTTAAAACCTTTTCTAATATTATTTTTTCTTTTCTAAGTGAAGCTGGTATTTCTATGTTTAATGCACTTATTGTAGAGGCATGTACACTGGTCAATATATTATGAATCTCAGACTGTAAATGTGTATCTAATTCATGAAGAGTACTTTCATAGTATTTCATGATCTCGTCATTCATAATTTTGCTTTTATTTTTAAATATATCGTAAAAAATTTCTTTAACTTTTTTGGCTATAAGTTTTTTCTCATTAACCAATATATGTTTCCAAGATTCATCATTTTCATGTTGCATGCCCCAAAGAGAGGCTAAAAAACGTTTATGTTCTTTTTCTAAAATCTCATTTCCAATAGCAAGAATACCTTCATGTGTTTTACCTCTTGTAATCTTGGACGTAAATGGAGGGTTGAGTTCTACTTTACCTATCAAAAGATCACTAGGTGAAATCCATTCAGCATCTATATCATCATTTGGTTTATGTTCATGAGTTTCTTTTTCCTCGTTATATTCTAGTTTACTTCGGCAATAATCATCGCTAAAATAAATATCAGCATATGTACTCGTCTGCGTTTCAAGGTCCAATAAGGTATTTATTATATTTTCCATAACTAGTAAGGTTTTGCAATTAATACATTAAGTTGTATTTTAATTAAATTAAAAAAATTAGTATAAGTTTGTGGTATATAAACACAAAAAATTCAAAGTCAAAGCAAAAAAAATATATGTCAGAAACGTTATTTTCAAGAAAGAGTTTTAAAGGCCTTTATAGCATAGACTATTAATGCAAAAAATTTTAAGCAGATTAGTGAATTACACATACCTCTATAGTACTATGTAGGTCCTTAGGTAAATCCTTATACGCACTTCAACTTTTCTATATTGTTGTGTACTTATTATAAATTAAATAATGCAAACCCTTGTGTTAGGGTATATTTTTATGGTAGCGCGCATAGCCCCGCTGGTAGTGTGAATCGCAAGTGATCACATTGTTAAGCAACGTCGGGCGCGGCTGGTACTCTTATGGGTGACCGCTAGTGACTAATTTCATTCGCGTTTCCGTGCTTCGGAGGGCACATTAAGCGGTCGGTCCCGG
>DWQK01004724.1:0-10181 GCA_018231225.1 Noctuana stator
GTGGGGTTCGAACCCACGCTCCCTCTCGGGAACCAGAGCTTAAATCTGGCGCCTTAGACCACTCGGCCAACCTGACTTACCAAACTGAAGTAAAAATATGAACACAAGGTGTTAAATGTATCGCGTTCAATATTTTTAAACATAACACGAATAAATTGCATATTTTTCCATAGCCAAGTGTAACAATGATAATGCTACAACTATACTTATTATTGCATGAATACATCCATGTAGAAACCTTGAAAGTAATGCGATAAAGTACATTTTAGAATAACACATGAAATGTAATATGACGTCTTCGTGACGTCCACGAGTTGTGTTGCGTAAATCAATATTACTGATTACGACTACAATGTGTAGTGTTTTGAATAATTCGACTTTATACACTGCATTTCTAAGTCACTATTTTGCATGGTGCCACAGAATTATTTTTCTTTTCATACAATCATTTCAGCTACGTTGGTTCGGGTAGGGGTACACTGAAAATCAGCGCTGTAGGTACATTTATATATCAAAAACATAAAGTTTGTTACATTCTAAATCAGACAATTAATTAAATTAACAGACAATTTCATATAAGCAAATTCCAAATGAGACGCAAATACTGGAGGTAGGTACATAATGACTACATATTATTTAATAAGGATTTTATTTCACGTCCTAGAATTGAGCGAACAATTTTCGCAATTTCCGCTAAAGCAATTACACCCACAATTAAAACCTGTGCCGTCGAGTTGCGCGGAATCCCGACAATTCCGGATGCTGGTATTCTCGGCGACCCTAAACTGACCTCTCACTACATAAAACTTTCGATTAAATTCTCTAACAGCGGCAGAAGCGAGTACATTTCTTTTTGATCGCTTTACACACAGAGAAAATAAGAAGAAGAGACCGTTTAATACTATTTCTAAAATTCTCTTTCCAATATTTGACCTCTTTCCTAGGACTAATTGACAACACGCCCTTCCCTTGCTTTAATGGTGGGTTAAAATTCGGGAACGACAGTGCCGTCTTCCTCACTGGTATCTGGTCTGTGGTTTTATAGTGGCTATAAAAGGGTCTGGTGTTGTATTTATCAAAATTGAAAGGAGATGGTAGATTTAGTATGATCCGGCAAGTACCTACTACCACATATTCGCCACTGGTTTATATAGTACATCTTATATATGTTTTTTCTCTCTTAAATAAGTAGAAAAGCTAATGAAAAAAATCCCAAAAACATTCTTTTTTACTTGTACTGACTAGAATGGTTTCCTCATTTTAGTAATCTTTATCCACAAACTTATTTTTTTTAAGTAAGTAGTTAATTACCTTGTTGCTCTAATTTAATTAAGAAAGAATATTATTTATTGCGGAAGAGAATGAAGCTAAATAATTTACTACGAAATACTCCCTACTAGTGTTGTCGAGTTCACACCTTCATTTAATGAAGATACGTAGCGAAGCCATTAATGAAGACCCTTGACTCAAAATACCGAACGCTGCTAACCGAATAATAAAATTCTTCAGAAATCCAACCCTAGTTATTTTTAGTCAAGTAAGCCGATTCTACGTAAGGACCGTGAGATTCTTTTTGTAAAGAAATGACTTTTTTAATGACGGCCTTTTAATTGATATCAAATTCTTTAAGCCCATTCGTAGTCTTTTTGTTCGCTTGAGTTTTAATCCTTCGTTCCTTTAATTAGTGGATCCATTGGAAATGAGTGAAAGTCAATAGTAATTAACACAGAAATTTGAGCCCTTTGGAAATATCTGATACCGAACTTTTGGGTCAAGCGTTTGATGTCGGTTTTCTACTTGTTTAATTACGAATGGAAAATGCAATGACAATTTAATAATATTTATGAATGAATGAAATTTTACCAAATTGCTACGCTATCCTGTGTACATTTATATTTACAGTTCTATCTTGTTCTTTACTTAGTAACTAATCCACTAGCGTTAGAAAGTAAACGTTTCAGTCTTTCTAATTAATTAACAAATTTATTAATTATATTCAAATATTGATTTTACCTTTTATGATTTGAGAGAAACCGTAGATAAAGTAATGTCATGTTAAAAATAAATGATCACCAAGTTTCACAAAGTTAAGCTCGACTCTCTTTAACCTAACCACATGCTTTTTACAACACGAAGGAAATGAATCAGAAAACATGAAAGGCAGACTCAAAGATATTCCCAGTCGAACGCTAAACTGCTTTATGAAGTTTGACTTCACAGGCTCGATATAATATGAAATCTACATGAATTCACGTACACCGCCGATGCTAATACGTCAAAGAAAACTTTATTCGCTTGCAGCACGGAAGACGTAACGAGCCAACAAAGCTGTTACGAGTAAAGACCTGGCGACGGGGACGTGGTGTAATGTAAAGGGTTTAGGCAGCAAATAAACAAAATGGCAATGGTTAAAATGGATTTAATTACGTAACAGTCACAGAGCATAGCGAGTAAGTACACACACCTCCCAGATGACAGAGAGACAGAAACAGGAAGTGTCATAAACTTCACTGTCATACAGATAAACAATGTGCATATTGGTGTTTTCGCAGTCGCTTTATCCTGTAATTTTACACCACACAGCAAGGAGGTGCGGAGCTATACCTTCTGTAAGCTTCAAGTTCCGTCGCGACGAACCGCATCCCGAATAAGCGTTTTATCGTGCGCTTACAGATTCGCCTGCGAGGTCTCTTCATGACCCTCTGTTTGTTACGATAATAATTATATAATTATATATACCGCTTCACACTTACAGTCTCACACAAGGATTTCCTGTTTCGTGGGTGCCTTGGACACATATAAACACGATTACACAAATACTCAGACCGAAACAGAAATCTAAATTCATCATTTAAAGTTTTTGCCTCGCCTAGAATCGAACCCAGGACCCTTATGGCGAATCGTCATGGTAACCACTGTCGTCGTGGTGGACACGGGTCGATAAAAATTATAATATAGTTAATTACAAATACATGTTAACATACCCATAAATACATGTTTAGAACATGTTTTTCTACATGTCTAGTGCCTTGGAAACATAATTTTAGGAGGGGGAATCATGAATTACGTCAGATTATGTTCCATTAATTTTCTATTATGTTTCATAAAAACATTGTATAATATTTATATGTAAGGTCCTATCAATATTTGTTGCTGTCGTAAAATAGTTACTTTTTAGTCGATAAAGTTGTGAATGAAAACATAGAGAATTTATAAATTTTTAAATTATGCGCGTCGCAACGCAACTTATTTAAACTTAGATAAACTGAGTACAAAGCTTGAATCCTACATTGTCTTATATTGTTGTTACGAGCCATTCTATCAAGTCCGGTCGGAATGTTTGCGATGTCACGAATAGCGACGATTAGAATTTAGTGCTGCGGCTTCTGTCCAGACTCGAGTTAAGCCAAGCGAGACACAATGGCAAGATAGATTACCAATTTTACGTTCGTTTTGCTACTTTCTTCGCGCCACAACTAGAAATGAACGTGTAAATTATTTTATATCTTTACTAAAAGTTCTCAAGCGTATTTTAAGTAGATGGTAAGCACTTATTAAGTTGTAATCTTTTTGTCACTGCAAGATAACGTAAAATTAGTTTTTTTTCCGCTGGCTATTTTCTCCCGGCTACCTTAGCCAAAAAGGCGCCTAAAGCCGATGTACTGTGTTATTTGACGTTCATCGAGTGTATACAAATACCTTATGATGTATAAAAATGTTTTTATTTATTATTATTTTAATAAGTACATCTTTGTACGCATAAATATATTTTCAGGAACCCTACATGATCTATACAAAACATCTTTTGAGAGAGTCTTTACCCGAAAACGCCCACACGTATATTATTTCTGACCGTATTCAAATTTACGGCGAAATAAATAAGAGTAGTACGTAAAAATAGACCGGACCGGACAATACATTAATATTTCTGAGAAGTTAATATTCACATTTCATGTTATGGCCCCTAAAGCTGAACCTCTTTGGGGTTCGCGAAAGAAATATGAATCTCTGACCGTATTAACCGCAAGGCAAAATGTGTACTAAAATATTTGAGTTGATACCTCGCTGTGGTCATCCGCACAGTTCTAAAAATCTACTTTGTTGTCCGCGCGTAGTGGAATGCTCCGATGGGATTTGCGGTTAGGATTTCGAGAAATAAATTATGGCAACAACACAGTCCTGCTAAATATTTTTGGTTAATACTCTACCACTGGGTCGGGTTGAGGTACTCAATTTTAGATTGCTCGTAATTTTAAATGAAAACAAAAAACAAACGTATTTCTAAGTTACATAATTTTGTTATTCATTCTATTTCATAAAGAATCATATTACACAGTTTAAAAAATATACTTAGTTGTTAGGTCGCGTGAATGATAATAACATGAACATACGAGTAAGGGTCACTATGTGTCGTGTTCGATAATATCCTTTCACTACGCGGCCACCACGAGATAAAATATTTTTCGAATACGATATTTATATTCTCACTTCGGCCTTCGTATGAACATATATACTCGTATTTTGTGTTGTCACTGCTCTAGTCGATAACATCTCGTATACGTGCGTGAAAAATAATGCCGTGACGTAGCCTTAATAGCCAATCTTTGAATGATTAATAAGATGAGATAAACGAAGAGATGATAATTAATAATGAGAAATTATGTACTCGTTATTTCACTCCGTGAATTTAAAAAAAAATTTAATCTAATTTGTCTAACTCATCAGCAAACTTTCCCTTACATTTTGCTTCTTTTACCTTCAACAATCGGTGAAACATCTCAAGTAGATACTACAAATCGTCTCAAAGTGTGAACTAACAGACACCAATAAGCCATTCTGAGAGTTGTCTAGAGAAGTGTCCTCGATCTCACCGAGGCGTGCATACAGAGGAAAGCTCTTAGAGTTGACAATCCGATTCCCGCAGTTCCGAAAGTGAGTTAAGTAAGTCCTCATGAGGATTAAAACTTCGACGATTCTGTACCATATAGTTTAGTTAGATCTGTAGTTTTTTTTTAAATACTTATTGCATAGTTGACAAATGAGCCCGCATGAAACTACGGGAATTTAGCAGGCTATATTCACGTTCAGACTTAATATTACATACTTATACTAGAGGCTTTTCTGAAGTCGTAAATTTTTTATATGAAACATCTAATACTTCTGGTCAGACCGACTACTGCTGACCCTGATTGTATTGTGTATCTGACCCGGAAACTGAGTCACGATGAAGACTGTTGCGACATAATAACCGATGGGAGTAGCTTATGAGAAAAGATGTGACACTAGTCAACCATTTTCGAAAAGTATAGGTACGGGAGATAAGCCGTTTGTACGTAAAAAATTTCTTAATAGTACTTCGCTGCGTGTATGTCGTTGGCTTGTTGCAGCCGAAGATCAATAAAACACGTCATGGTGTTCAGAGCTGAACAACGCCCTTGAATTGCTAAACCATTTTAGTAACTTACCACACGGGCCGCTATGAATAAAAAACTGTTAAGTATCATTTTATTTTATCATTGTTACTTTTTACAAGGTTTAATATTTCCTTACAAAGTAAAGTGAGAGAACAGTTTCGGCCAGCGAAGCGCTCCTTTCATATAATAATAGCAACATTATTTTTAATCTGTTTCTGCGGCGAAAAGATAAAGTTTCATAAACAAAAATCTTTTTTCCTTTCTCAGTACACCGGTTTGTTGATAATCTTGCTTTTATTTAATGATTTGTTATCAAAAATTGTTAAATGCTCGTAAACAGTGGTAATAGTATAAAGTAATTCCTAAAGGTTTTAAACTGTGGTTTTAAGTAATTTCGATTTAACTAAAAATAAAAAATCGTTAAAATTTGTGAAAGATTTACTTATATAGTTTGGAAATTAGTTTGGAAGTTTGTGCGCGCGTTTGTGTGTGTGTGTGTGTGTGTGTGTGTGTGTGTGTGTGTGTGTGTGTGTGTGTGTGTGTGCGCGCGCGCGCGCGTGTGTGTGTGTGCGCGCGCGTGTGCGTATGTGTTTGCTATTGTGTGAGTTTGTGCTCACGTGCTTGTATGTGGGGCATGGTGTAATTTGTGTAGGTTGTGAGATGTAAGAGTTTGAGGTGTATTTCATATATTTGGTGTAACGTGTTGCTGAGTAGCTATATTTTGTTCGTCGGGTGTTGTTAAAGAGTTATGATTGTTATGGTTAGCGCAGAGTAATGGTTGTGAGGATGGGTTCATGAATCGACGTACTATAGAACAAGTATCTAACACAACAGATTTTTGTAGTGGTATGTAAGTGGTTTTTGGAAGTTGAAGAGATTGCAAAGCAGCAAATAATGATTTAGGGATTATACCTGTCGAGGAAAGGATAATAGGAATGACTCGTACTGAATCTTGATGCCACATTTGTTTAATTTCGTCGGCAAGGGGTAAGTATTTTTGTATTTTTTCTGTAAATTTTTGCTTAAGGTTATTAGTATTAGGTACTGAGACATCAATAAGGTAAGTAGTTTTTGTTATTTTAAGTGTCAAAGTTAAATCTGGTCTATTACTTAGTATAGTTCGATCTGTGATAATATCTCGATTCCAGTATAGTTTAGCTTCATTATTTTCTAATACATTCTTGGGTTTATATTGATAATATGGTGTATATGTGTGTATGAGGTTATATTTTATTGCTAGTTGTTGGTGAATATGTTTAGCTACATTGTCGTGTCTGTAGGTATATTCTTTGTTCGCAAGGGAACTACAACCCCCTGTGATGTGATCTATTGACTCTGTCGTTTGGTAGCATAGTCGACATCTATCTGTTTCTATTCTCTCTTTAAGTATATATTTTGAATAATTTCGAGTTTTAATTACTTGATCTTGTATAGCCACTAGGAAGCCTTCCGTTTCACCAAAAATGTTTCCTTTCGTGAGCCAAATATTGGATGCATCTTTATCAATATGTGGTTGTAGTAGTTGTTGAGGATATTTTCCATGTAAAGATTTTTTCTTCCAGTTTTCTATTTTTTCTTCTTCTGTTTGTATCTTTAGGTTAGGATTGTATTGTGTATCGTTAAGCTTAAGTGGTGTACCTGATGTGTTTAAACTAACTATTGATTTGTGTAGGGTACTATTTTTGGCTTTGTTTTGGAAATATAAACGTAAGTTATGAACTTGAGAGTAATGTAGATTTTTTATATCAATGAATCCGCGACCACCATTTTTCCTTTTAATTGTGAATCTTTCTACTGCTGAATGAGTATGGTGGATATTGTGTTTATTGCATGTAGTTCTGGTGAGTGTATTTAGGGCATTTAATTCTGTTTCCGACCAGTTGATTATTCCGAACGAGTATGTTAATATTGGTACAGCATATGTGTTTATAGCCTTTGTTTTATTTCTAGCTGATAGTTTTGTTCTTAATATAGTCTTTAATCTATGTTTGTATATTGTTTTTAATTTAGCTTTAATTTCTGTGTGATTTATTGTTGTACTTTGCTCATATCCTAAATATTTATAAGTTTCTCTAAATAACATGTTATGTATAGTGCCTTCTTGTAGTGTGAGAATGTGAGATTCTGTTTCTTTGTATTTACCTCTTATTACACTATTTATTTTACATTTATCTAAACCAAAAGACATTTTTATGTCTTTACTAAACTGTTCGGTTAGTGTAAGTAGATGTTTAAGTTGTTGTTTATTTGCTGCGTATAGTTTTATATCATCCATGTAGAGTAAGTGTGTAATTTTAATGTTATTTTGTTTATCTAACGTGTAGCCATAATTTGTGTTATTAAGTATTTTAGAAAGTGGATTGATGGCCAAACAAAACCATAGAGGGCTCAAGGAATCCCCTTGGAAAATGCCGCGGCATATTTTTATCGGATTTGTTATTAGTGTTTTGTTGTGTGTATGAATGTTGAGTGTAGTAGTCCAGAATGTCATTATATGTTGTAAGAAATTTACCAGGTTATCATCTATTCTGTAGAGTTTTAAAACGTGTATTAGCCAGGAATGTGGTACACTGTCAAATGCTTTTTGGTAGTCTATGTATGAGAAGAAAAGGTTTCTGTGTTTTTGCTTGACTTGATTGTGTATTTCAGTATCTATTACCAGTTGCTCCTTACATCCCATGGACCCTTTGCAACATCCTTTCTGTTCTTCAGGTATAATATTATTATATGATATGTGCGTGTTGAGTTTGTGTGTGATGATGGATGTTAGAAGTTTATACAGCGTAGGTAGACAAGTGATAGGTCGATATTTGGCAGGATTTGTTGTGTCTGAGTCTTTTGGTTTTAGATAGGTAATTCCCTGTGTTAAAAAGGTTGGCATGTTGTGTGGTTCTTGAATGAGTGTGTTGTAAGCTTTTGCGATATGATTATGAATTGATGTGAGGTATTTCAACCAATAGTTTTGTATTTTGTCAGGACCAGGTGCTTTCCAATTGTGGATTTTTTGTGTGGCATATTTTATGTCGTCTATATCTATCACTACAGACGGCATGGATTCTATGTTTTCTGACTCTTTTTTTTCCCATTCTATGAATTCAGCGTTTTCATTATGGTTTTCAGGTGTTGACCATATATTTTCCCAAAACTTTTGTACGTGTGTTTCATCTGGTGCTTGTGTGATATTAATATGATTTGAGTTTAGCTGTCGATAAAATATCTTTTGATTGTTTTGAAATAAATTGTTTTCTGCTTTTCTTCTATTGCTTTCCTCATAACGTCTAAGACGTTTAGTGTATGCTGATAACTTTTGTTTATGTTTGTCAAGTTCATCTGTGAGTTGATCAGTGTCCAGATTTTTAGGATTAAGTTTTCGTTGTTTTTTTAGAGATAAGTTTCCTTTTAGATACTGTGTCATACGTGCAATGTTTTTTCTAAGTGTTTCAATATGTGTTGTGATACGTAATTTCCAGGTGGGTTGCTTTTGTTTGTGTTTATTTCGATTCGTATTTTTTTTATTTGTTTTAATATGTAAAGATGTAATTGTTATGGCTGCACAATATACTATTAAGTGTAATTCTTCTATCGGTAGTGTTTCTTTATCCTGTAAATATGTATGTAATATCTGATTCATAGTATTAACAGTTTTAATAGTTGCACGTGAGATTTGTAATTTAGGTATTGTTTTTCTGAGAACTGGATTTGTATTTTTATGTATCCTAAGATTTTCATTAAAAGCTTCTTCAATTTTTTTATAATTTATTTCTGTACTTGAGTCATCTTGTGTTGTTTCTATTGTAAGTGTAGGTTGTATTAATATGTCTGTAGGATGAATGATATTATTTTGTGATAGTAGACTCCCAGTTTGTGTATATATATTTGTTGTGTATGAAGTTGCATCTAACATTACTGATGTTGATGTAACGTTGTCTTGTATGTGAATATTTTGCGTCTGAGGATTGTTATTATCTGGTGTATTATTTTGGGATTCAATATTTGTAGTTGAAATTAGTTTTGCAACTTCTTGTTTGATATGTAAACGTTCAGAAAGACTTATTCTATTATTTTTATGTATGACTCTAATTTGATCTGATAATCTCTGTTGTGTTAGATGTTGTAGCTCGGGATAAATATGTATAAACATGTGATATAAAAGAGGACGATACGCGGTTAGTTCCGTTTCACATTTCGTGACTTTATAGTAGCAACGTAGAAGTTGACGATTAATTTCGTCCGTCCATTTCATTCGCTGTCTACTTTTGCCTCCCAAGGTGGTAGCTGGAAACATTTCTCGTAATACACTTGTAGCGGGTATGTCGTGATTATGATTGTGTAATGGAATTTGGTTGGTATCTACGCATATATTAATGGTATTTCGCGTGAACCCTTGCGTAGATTTGTTGGTGTCATCAATGGGCACGAGTGATTTAGCCGAAGGCCCTCGTGCAACATTTAATGACAATGGAGATATTGATGATGATCGTGATGTGGATGGATTTTCGTATGAATGAGGTGATGAATTGGGTGATTGGAAAAGACTATGAGTAGATGAAATTAATGATGACGTAGTTGTGATGATGTCGGCTGTAGTAATTTCGGGTACATTCCCGGCGGGAGCCCGCCTGCTCAGCTCCAGGCCATCGACGGTTCGCATGCTGTCACATCCAGCGCCGACTCCAGGTGTGCCCCGGCGACCTCCGGGTAGCGGCCTCAAACTATATTTTCTTGTAATTGACTTTTTCATGGTATGTTTGAGGCTGGGACCGTTAG
>DWQK01004725.1:0-10179 GCA_018231225.1 Noctuana stator
GACATCCATCGAACCATGAAGCTAATAAGTTAACACAACATATTTACTGGTTTTTAGGCGGTACGAAGTTCGCCGGGTCAACTAGTTATCGTATATAAAATTCAATCAATAACACATAACGTGTTCTATTTAAACAATGACGTTATAACCTAATCATAGATTCTAATTATGATTATAAATACCAATACCTAACATAAATGTCAAGGTATAAGTAGTAAAAAAAAAAAGTAAAAAATTATCATTTAATTTATCTTTGAATCTTAAAATAATATTATATACATAAAATAATAATTAATTATGCCTCTTAGTCTCCTATTGGTCTAAGGTAGTTCTGGCCAATCCTGTCTGCTGGTAACTTGCAGTCTTTCCAAGGAGTAGATCGAATCGTGAACGGTCCTGGTCCAGATAAAGTCACTGAAATTACAATAAATAAATCAATTCCAAATAAAATATGTATATATTAATATAACTAGCTTATGCCCGCGACTTCGTTGAATCGTCGAAGTCCACGCGATTTCATAATTAATCGAACCACCTAAACATGTGCTATACAAACTTAGCCCGTTTTTCCCGGGTAGAATTTCGGAAGCCTACGTCATACAAGGAACACAGCCAAGTTTCAAGGGTCTACCGATCTAACGAGCTATCTAGCTGGGATTGTAAACACACAATAGCAATATTAATAAAAATTAAAATAAATCTTTTAGTAATAAGTAATTAGTAAAATAAATCTAATGATAGCCAGTTTACTAGCTTTAAAGGACATTATGGTACCTACATCAGCACAATAACTCATTTGAATGAGTACATACCTAACTTTTTAGTTGATGGTTATCCATCAACATATTATGGCTTCAAATTAATTTAAGGTTGATGGAATCATAAAAAGTTCAACGTGTAATTTGATTCGAGTCAAATGAGACCTATATTTAAGTCCCGCTAGATAAAGCTTGTTGGTTCTTGTGTGTGTTAAGTGTCCTCAGTCATAATATATTGCGTGGAAAGCAACAATGAAATTTAACATACTTAAATACTATATTTACCTACATCTAACATTTAATTATTAATAGAGCTAATAATTTACTTTTGTTACTAGTAAATGTATCATCGAAATTGGAATTCTGAAAAGTAGTGAAACTTATTAATGAAAATATTAAAGACTAGCTGTGCCACGCCGTTTCACCCGCGTTAAGAATAGTAGCGTAATGCTTGATAGCCTATAACCTTCCTCATGAAATTAGCTATCATATAGAAAAAGATTTTTTCAAATCGGGCCAGTAGATTCGGAGCATATTCAATACAAACAATCAAATCTTTCCTCTTTATAACATTAGTATAGATTAGTGACATTCCGGTACAAATGAACCTATTAAACAAAGTTATTTGTAACTGAAATAAGTGAACTAATAAGAAAGAAAGAGTAGGAAGGTAGTGTTAGGTAAGCATAGTTAATTTAATGGATTCTGTAACTAGTGAACCATAAGTGACACAAACGAAATTCTGAAACTAATGAATTACTGACACTGGAAAACCAGTGCATTCTATTTACCTGTTAAACCAGGAACTAGAGTAACGTTGTATTTTCCATTGAACATTATCAGAGGCCAATCCGGGTCTACAGTAGCGACCGTTAACGTGGTACCAGCCAGATTTATGTCAAGAGTCAAGCTACTTCCAAGATACTTTATGCCTAGAAAAAAAAATACAGGTTAGAACAATAGTTTAGTCTTTTGTGTTCATTGCCGGGGTAAAGCTTTACTTCATACCGAATAATGTGACTACATACGTGATTTTAAAGGATTACCGAGCGTTTTTTCGTTCGGTGAACCCATAATATCATTTATCTTAAATACTTAATACTTTGGTGACAACTACAGCTTATATAAGGCATATACATTCGTAGACTCTCGATAAAGTACGGGAAATTCCCATTTGTTCAATAAAACATGACGTCACTGACCTAAACGATTCAAAGATGAAAGTTTGTAGAAACGTCGTAAACACATCGTGCCAAAATACATGCGAAGTAATTGAATAAAACAACGTCGATTACATTCTACAACCTAATTCTTCTTATAAGATACCTCTAATCTTAAATCTCGAAGCCTCCGGAGGCAATTGTGGCTTGTGCAGTTCTATACGGTCGAGGTGAATGCTGACTCCAGCGTATCCAAAGATGAGGGTCTGCAGGAACCCGCCCATGCCTGTGAAGAAATTAACTGCTCCAACCCTTGGTCGGCGAAGTTCACTCCAAATCTGTAATAATTTATGTATCGTGTTCCATAAATAATGTAATTACTTTAATGTAAGTATTTGTTTCTAAAAAAGTTACTTTAGCTGTCGTATTTTTCTCTACTTGACGGCAATGAATACTTTGTACATTTGTATAATAATATTATGTTATTAGGTAAATATTGTATTACCTACTCTTACTTAGTAGACACTTCGATAGAATACTCGTAGTTGGTAAGTAATGCACGACTTTCCACTTTAATTGTATTTAATGGAGTTGTTAATTTTATAGTTATTCTTAATTTTTACTTTTTACGATCTACGGTAACAAGGATGCGATGCTACTCATGAGGACTGAGTCGGTCACTCTTCCTTTCAAAATATGGTTATATAAAATATGAACGAGAATATTGCACTCCAAAAGGCCTTATTTTATGTCTGATGGTAATCAAAAATGGAAAGAATTCGAAATATTCTTAAAATGTTTGACTGGCAACAAATTGCAAAAGCAAGAATCCTAGAAAGTTCTCTCAATTACACATACCTTGAAAGGCCCCCTCACGTAGTCCTCGAAGCTCTTATTGAACAAGATAGCAGCATGGAGGTTATCTTCTAACCGTAACTCGCCAATTGTATGCATGCTCCAACTCATTGCAGGTCCGCTGCCACGTGTCACAGACTCGTAGTAAGAAAGATCATTGGCTCTTGTTGATCTGTAAGAGGAGTATCAGCAAGTATAAGTGGAAGAAGTTGACAAGAAGCTATGAGATAAGAAGCAAGAGAACAGAAAAAGGTGGCAGAATGGCTAGATTCCAAAAGAAATTCTATGTCAGTCAGATAAGCAAAAGTAAAACAGAAAATTGTCTAGCAATACGCTAGACAATTTCATATACTATCTTTAAAGAACAATGCATCTATGCGTAATATGTAAAAGTTTAACATTACAGAATATGAAGACATGAAAAGAAGGGTTCACAGTGCAATGGTTTCAATACATCATCGTGTTTATAAACCTTTCAACGCTCCCTTGCAACATCTTGCCTGAGTAAACGAAAACTGGAATAACTCATATAGTTTATTATAGGTCAGGGTTGTATGCTCATATAGAATGTACTTAGTATTGTTTACGATTTTCCAATGTTCCCCACGCTAATTACAATAGAATAAATTGAACAAAACAAACTTACATATTCATAGGATACTGCAAAGGAAACCCTAGAAGCACAGCATCAGCTTGCTTGATGAGTTCTCCTCTCTTATACCCTGAGAATTGCGGATGATAGTCCAACACCTCGTCGTAAGGCAGCGCGAGACTCCATGCAATATCTGCCCAATGATCAGGCTTCTTCGCCATGTAGTAATCTTTGCAGAGACACGCCACGTATCTTGAAAGGGAATTATTATAACAAATTGTACAAAAGGTATTTATGGTAAGAAAAACTACATACAATACAATGTTACAGTATTTTACATTGATACTTTTTCAGCTTCAACGTTGACCGGCAATCGTCAAAACAAATCGAACTAACTTGCGATAAAGAAAAGGGAAAATACATACTGTGCTAAATAAAGCGAATATCCAGCGACAACATTAGTGAATACAGAATTGGTTACGTTGCTGTGGTCTTCGTCAGGTCCCATGACATCTGAGAAAGCAATAAAATTGCAGTAAGTTAACATTACGCAAACGAAAAATTTATTTGAATGATATGACATTATTTTTATTATCGACCGGGCGGCGTGGGTTGGCAAGGTAACGTTTTTCACCATGTTTTCAGAATTTGATAATTTGGTAATATTAACACAGGCCTTCCTCGGTTGTGAGACCCGTGCTCAGCCGTCGGACATAGAAAGGGTTGAAGGCAGGCAGGTCTTAATTATAACAATATTAACTAATCTTGTTATAATAAACAATTTATAAGTTGAACTTTAAAAAAGTCTTACTCTCAATATGATACAATCCCGTGGTATAATTGATGACGGCACGAGACGCCCAGAAGTCGGCAATGTTTGTCACCAAGGAACAGCCACCATGCTAAAACAATTTGGAAGATAATAATTTCGAATCTCATAGAAGCTATAAAGATTACTTTCACTCTACTTACTTTAAGCCAGTTCTCATCTCTAGTTGTGGCCAGATATTGTCTCGCTGCGAAGGAAATGCATCCACTGATATGCTGTTCGAACTCTGCAACTTCAGGACAACACGGCTGCGTCACTTCACTCCCCGTGTACGCACTTTCCCAAGGGAACCTTGAAACAAGGCAGAATAATTGTTGTAAATTGGCAAATTACTAAATTCCGGTATGTAACAGCCCAAAGTATCAAAGGTCCATTAATTTAAAATAAATATTTAGTTTAGTAACATATTGTACATGTTCAATGATTAATTACTAAATATTAAGTGAAATTATTACTTGTTTGCTTTTACTTTTAAACAATCTAATATCCGTAACCAAAACCCTCCGAATTAATTCTTATCCAGATCCCAAACATCCATACATCCCTATTACATACTATTTATAGTTACCTATATCCTTTATTTCCAGAAATTTTGGCCAGATCAGCAGCAACATACGCCATGTCCAGCCGATACTGCAGAAGAATGTTTGCGTATCGAGGATACAGCATCAGGATATTTGGAAATATCCACATTTCTGTGTCCCATAGATTGTGACCTGAGAACAAAATGAGTATTTAGATACGTACCTATCGAGATTGTTTCGAGATATTCGTTGCTCTATTATGTGGAACTGTTGAGACTGAAAAGCAGTTACGTATATTATTTAATTAATACCATATCTTTATTGCCTGACCATACCATATCATATTTTTATGAGCTCGTAGGTTCAGGTAACCCTGAAGTTGTGGTGGCTCCCAATATCTAAACTACGTAATTTAGCTTGTTCGGAATTTAGTTCTCTATTCGTTATATTATATTTATTTACTAATATGTATGAGTTACATTACAAATAGGTATACCTTCGTAATCTTCAAATGAGCCTCCCCGTGCAAGTCCTGTAGGGCTGAGGCCATAGTACTTGTCTAGAGACTGATAGGATTCTTCCGACGGTAATGAGCTTAAAAAGTAGTACCAGATGCCGTTAACTATTTTGGCCTGAAATTCAATAAAAGGAGTCATAAGCAGAATTTCTTGAATAAATATTGAGGAGACGTGATTATGGGTAGTTCCCATTTGTTGTTCTATAGGATTTGATCTAAATTTCTACCTAGTTGTGGGACAATAAAAACGGTTTTAGTCAACTGACTCTTACCAATTTCAAGTCTCCTTCTATTTCTACGCTAGCCTCTTCATACAGTCTATGCCACTGGTCAACGTGTCTGTCGTACAATTCCTCTCCGTCCTCCTGTAAAACTGTGCGCATATGTAAATTTTACTGGTATTGGTATTCGTATTGGTAGAACAATCAATAAAAATCTTTTTTAGGTTTTTTTTCTAAGCTACTAATGTCTGTAGCTCCATTAGCCTTTACAAACTCTACATCTTAATTAAAATAGGTGGCTTTGCCGTTTTATAGCATGTTCATGAAACTTTATATGCAAATAGTTATAGTAACTTAATAAAAGTTTACATTGATAATAAATCAATGGAAAAATAAACTCACCTTTAATAAACTCGTTTCTAGCAACCGTACCATTCTTATCCACAGTCATTATGAACGTGAACACTCTGGACCCATGTTGTGGTACCACGAGATGATCAGGCACGGAAGTCCAGTAAGCACACACATCCACCGGCAGTGGCTGGTACTCCGGGTCCTCTGTCTCCTTCGTCTGACCACAAGCACTCCAAACAGTGCGACCCTCGATAATCTCAGGAACCGCCGTCTTGAATTTTATATCATCGCTGTCAGCGCCTGGCATAAATTTTATAGCTATCCATATCTCATGGTGAATGAAGTTTGGATCTGAAATATTTTTAATTGTTGTTGTTTAATATATGTATAATACAATATTGTAAAAGTATATCTAAAATTTTGTACAGGCAATGGTCGTATCCAAACTTTTTGTTCGTGTAAACCACATTCAAATTTTTGTTGGCTTCGGTGAAAATTCCTCCTCAAAATCATTTTGGTTAGTTGCCTTCTTTCATAAAATAGCAATAGTTGTAAGTGGGTTTGTGTTGGAAAGAACATACATCAGGGGTAGTTTCGAACCTCCCCTTTAGGTAGGTAGAATCAGAAGGAAAACCTACACCGTGGTCAACCACGCTGCTCCAATGCAGATAGTGAAGTTACGGTTTAGTAACCGACTCGATTCAAAGGTTGTAAGATAAGACGTAAGGTATTTAAATATCCACCAAAAATTTTCTTTTCACGTATTAATAAATAATATACGGTTTTGACTTACCAAATGGTTTTGCAACGACTTGTATTTGATTAACAATAGCTCTGGTGTAATATCTGTGAGCGTAAATCCTCTGCGTGACGACAGATCGGTCTCTATCCACAGTTACTTTGAAAACACCGTCTTTCGTGTCCAAACTGTAAACTGGAAAGTATGGGAAGTGGGTTAAAGTTGAATTTAGTCTGATGTTGGCCCAATTTGGTATCCTTGCTCGACGACTCTCGCCTTTATGTCCGTTGTATAATCCATTCATATATACAGTATCACTGAAGATGTTGCTGGCCACGTGGCCGTTTCCAATAGATGGCATGAAATGATCATCGCCGGGGAGCCTGAAATAGGTATAAGTATTATTTAGAGCAGTGACAGCCTAGCGATACTCTAAGTGAAATTCCTACTTGTTTTTCAATATTAGGTACTAATTATAAATTATTTATCATTTGTTCTACGGTGAGCAAAAACATCGTAAATAAAACCTGCAAGCCTGAGATATTTTCATAAAGTTCTCGAAAGGTGTGCAATAATTGACCAGCAGGTTGGACTATGGCCAACTATACTTCTCATATTCGAGAGGAGATCTGTATCTGGCAGTGGGACAATGATGGGTTGATGATGATAAATTGTCTTATTACGTGATGTTCCATTAAACAGTTAGGAACTACTCATCAAATTTACTTGAATTTGATATAAAAACTTTCTAAACAAAAAATAGCTATTGACAATACCGTAGGCGTTGTCTTAAAATTCAGAGAAACGAATTATCTTATTAAAACTTAGAAACTAAATACATCTAGAACATAATTATTTAGTAAAACCTTCGTAATCTTTCATTTATCTGTATTATTAACATCATATTTTCTTGAAGTGTCAACTGCGTAATTATAGAACGACTAAAGTAGAATTCGTATTAACGAACGTAGAGTCGGTAAAGTACTCGGTATAGTTAATAATTGACAAGGTCGCTCTAGATATAATGCAATTCAGATGCTGTTTACTAGATATCAATGAGTCAATACCGAAATTATTGTGACTTAGGTATTTGATAATGAAAAATGTTAAGTTATACTCCTTGTTAATTATGATGCTTTCCTCAGTAAATCGTAAAAAAATATATTTGGTATGCCACTAAAATTTAATTAAAAATTGTTACAAATTCATTCTAGGTCAGCTTGGTGGACTCTGGTCTAAACCCTTCAGTCTCAGAGGTGGCCCGTGCTTAGCAGTGAAACAATAGGAAGTTGTTGGTGATGTACATAGAAATTAAGCTTAAGGAAAGGAACTTTTTAAGACATTTGAATGATGATGGAATAGTAATTAATTGATTACAAAATGGACTTACGTGTGAGTAGAAAAAATATGAGCATCTTCACTAACGTCCTCAGTCTCGACCACGACGGACTCCACCACGGTGTAGCCAGAGCCCCGCGTGGTCAGACCTATGACCACTAGCGCAGCCACTGCCAACAGCCCCAACATCGCAGCCACCTGCTTGTTCTTCTTCAAAAAGTGCCACATCCACAAATATTCGCACTACCGTCTTATCTTGAAAAAATACCTCGAACGCCGAAAGGAAATTCGCGCCCCAAATTAAATTTGGAATCGAATTTCAAACGCGACAGTTTCGCTCAGAATGCCTTTATGTTTTCTTTATTTCTCTGTCTCTGCATTCGGAATTCGGATCGTTCGAATTTGAACTGAAACGGAATGTTCCCCCGAATCAGGGGTCTACCGATCAACTTGTCAGTGTCAGATGAACGCGGGGAGTGACCGGGCTCGCGGGTGTGTGCCACCGCGCGCGCTCGAGATTACGCGACCCGAGTTGACGTGTGACACACTTTATTGTTCTATTAATGAAGATAAAACAGCATTTAGGGTCGACGCTTTGTCTGCACGTCCATTTGCCTTATCCGATGAGCAAAAACCTTCTGTTTCTGCGTCATTCTGTGATAGTAACTAGAGAGGGTTTTTTATATAGAAGTAGGTAATATGACATTGACATTTGGATAAAGATGTACCTATTGATAAGAAGGTGCTGAAAACTGTTAACGAAATAAATTGGCCCAACCAATGCGACAATTCTTGTTACTCTGTGGAGGTTACGAGTATTATGTCAATATTCGTCAGTTAGTGTTGTAGGTATTAATTAGGTGTGAAATAATTTATTACCGACTTAACTTTGGAGTCTGTCAAAATGCAAATTCTGACCCAAAGAAATGAGCTAAAAGTCGAAGCTCTTATCCTTAACTACAGCAACACTGCCTACTGATTACTGACGAATTGATCACGCCCAGTCCTCATCGCCTGGTCTTGAAATAGTCGGTAGACTCGGTTGTGACTCTCACTAACAATATCACGGCCCAAATTTTAACCAATAGACAACCTGTAATGCTAATAAGTAGATTATTAAACGTAAGCGCCAACCCTGTCATAGAGTATTCATACGCTAATTCAATCGTCGCTTCCTGATTGTATTAACACGGCAGGTTTGTAACCACAGAACAAAAATCTGTATAGAAATTCACATATAAATAAATAAATAAATATCTAGCAACATCTCAAACACGGTCATCTAATTAGTATGATAGGAGTGATACGATGCAGTTTTCAACTCGTAAAACGTGTTTTCTAAACACCTTTAAGATTTTTGACAAGGGAAGTATTTACATAACGACAACTTAGAACAGCGGCCCTTAGCAAAAGTGATAATTGACGATCGTGTGGTGTAATGGTTATTATGCTGGTCCATCATTCGAAAGGCCCTAGGTTCGATTTCTGGCGGGCAGAAAATTAAACGATGAATAGATCTCTGTTCCCGGTCTGGGTGTGTCTTTGTGTGAGTCCACGGCACCCACGACGCAGGGAATCTTAGTGTGAAGCTGTGAGTGTGAAGTGAAGCGTTATTTATTTCTAGCTTCTAGCCAACGTCTGCTCTATACCGTCTATGCTCGATATCGTAACAACACAATACAAACGAAGAGGATCAACCGCTTTAATTATCGTAAGTAATATTATGACCAAATTACGGTTCAGTGACCCTTTTAGCAGCTGCGTTTGATAGCGATTTTATAACGTGCTTACTTTAATAAATTTTGTTAGTACCTAACTAACATTGTGAGTCACATTGCATCACATGAAATTAAATAAATTGGAAATTATTCAATTAAAATTGTCGCGACAATTTAATGTTTACTTCGCATTGCAAAGAAGTTATATAAAACTAGTTTCTCTTTCTCGATTCAACTGTATTTTTTTATGTTTGTTACTTCCCTACTTTCAACTGGATGAACGGATTTTGATGACTCTTTTTTTATTTGAAAGCTGATGCTTCCCGTGTGGTCCCGTAACAATTAGATCTAGTTCTGACAGTAGTATAAAGAAACCATATAAGTCTTAAATTTGCACATTTTATAAAGTAACAACAATTTTAAGTCTGTTGTTTTTGTAACGCGTGTTAAGTAATTATACTAAGTATAACAAGAGCCTTACAACTTCAAATAATTAAATAAAAAGTCAGCCTAAATAAATCTCTCGAAATCACGTAGTAACGTCGAATAGGATTTCGGTGGAAATGATGAAACA
>DWQK01004726.1:0-10179 GCA_018231225.1 Noctuana stator
ACTGTTGTCTCAATAACTGACATATATTCTAAAAGTAGAGTTAAACTAAATCCAGGAGGTTAAAGTTATACCACTAGGCAATCATTGCTCCTGGTTTATTTGTATAAGAGAATTTTTAACGGGTTTTATTCGGTTCAAATCGTATTTAGTTCAATTTTCAGTGAGGCAAAAATCTAAAAGGATTTTCAATTCTATATTTCAGTTAGAATGGGACTCTACCACAACATTCCAACCAACCAAACAAATGATTTTTCTGTTGTTTAACTAGCTCCTAACACTTTAATTTAATGAGGATAACTAAATGAAATTTGTCTTGAAATTGTCTGAAAGCAAAATCGAAAATAATCACCAAAATTATTTGGAATACAATTTCAAGTTTGAAAATTCAGAAAATATCCCATAACTATCAAACGCTGAATTCTAAAGAACATCATTAAAAAGTAAAACTACAAAACAGAGGTTCTGTCGCAAAGCAACTTAGATCAACTTTCTTAAGACGAATGTTGTCGTTGGCAGGCGATTGCATTGTTTAAATTTTGTTTTATACAGGAGCTGTCCGCGAGTGAAAGGTCATTTATTCACACTTCTCGTTTAAGTTTAAACTCCATTGCATAGTTTAAGTGACAACGGCGCATTGTGGATTGGGGAACTGCCACAAAGTTTAAACAGGCATAGGAATGCACAGTGCATTCCAGCTTTGCGTCAAGGAACATGTCGGACAGAATAAATAGCATTATTCAGCCACGCCATTACGACTGCAGGGCTCGATGACTAACTCCCTATACTCAAGTAGCAAGCGCATGAATTTTGTTTTTGTAAAGTAAAAGCTAGCTGCCATGACACAAATTAATTATTTCTATTGACACAACTTCTTGTAGTAAAGTTCATGTAGTAGGTATGTCATTATAGTTTTAAACTCAATTAATTCCCATTGCTCATCAAACTGTACGACAAGATTCGTATAAATAAATAATTTTCTGTTTAACTGTTTATTTAAAGGCAAAAAGTTGATACAAATATCGATTATCTATCTATCAAAGTCTTCAATGTATTTAAAGAAGTAGATGTTTTATGCAATTTTAAATAGAACGAGAGAGAATACGTAAGAATATAAATTATATTTATATTTCTCAATGCTTAGAAGACTTACTAATAAGGAACCAAAACTACATTATTATGTACGGTTCTAGCCTAATTGCAATTACCATTCGTTCAATAGGTTCGTTCGTTCCTTTATATTTCAAACGGAAATTTAATTGGAACGGAGCGTGACTTCAAGTCATTTCAGTTTAAAAAAAACAACTGCATCTTCGTGCAGTATCTATTAGTGTGCGCTAAATTACAGTACCGCGGTATTCCACGCTAACCCTGGTTCATGTCTTGTTTACTCAAGGAAATAAACAAGAGATATAAAGACTAAAGACGATTACATGAACGAAGTTTAAATTGTATCGAAACATGCAAGTCCTGTCCAGGCGTTCTGCCAATTTATTATCTTGAACACTAGTATCATTGTGCCTAGGTATTGAATCTGATAGAAAAATGCATTAGAAATTTTATTAAATTATTTTGATACTACTGATGTCAAACTAATCTGGGATTAAGCCATTTTAAACCGACTTCAAAAAAGGAGAAGATTGTCAATTCGACTGGGGTTTTTATGTTTGTTGCTTCATAACTTTCGTTTTAACTTTAACATTTTGTTGCAACGTAGATAAATATGTATGCTATAGGTATGTTTCTATATACGAAGAGTTGTCCTTAGAAAATGTAGCTCGAGACTGTTGCCCACGTTCCGTATTGAGAAGAATTCTGGGTAACAGAGGTTTCTCACAAACATTTCCTCATTTCCAGCGGCCAGCGACACGCGCGCCGCCATAAATCACTGTCCGACTTCGTTTAAACTTTAATTTGGTATTATTACGGCTAGTGGCGCTGACGCCGGGATACAAAATTGTCCGAGAAGCGAGATATTGATACGGGATCAATTTTAGTGTGAGGGCTCTAACACACATATAAGTAAGCGAGCGCTATATGTAAGTATTGCGTTATACGAGATTGTACGTATACAATAATTATTGTATTTAAAACACAAACGAAGTTAGAAACGAATGGTCTCTGTCAGACTGACGGACAGACAGGCGTGTCCGTTTGTCCGCCAGTCAGTGATCCTACAAAGATTCGGATTTTCCTTTTGAGGTACGCAATCCTAAAAACTATTCCACTTATTTTTATTACTGCGATGGTTAAATAGAGCTCTACAAAATAGTTTTTAAACGAACTAAGTACGCCCGTTGTCACCTTTGGGAAAAGACATTCATCTAGCTTATAAAATTTTATACCGCGTGTAACTTAGAGTGGTTTTAAAGTTGTGACAGAATAATATTAAAGCTAGGCGCAGCGGTCATTTGGCTTTATTAATTAGAGTCAGCTACGGAATATAAAATATTTATTTACATTCGGCCCGTTAATGAAAACGCAGCGCGCGCTCAAAGGGAATAGATGATGACTGGTGGGATGAGTTCGATGAAACGCGATAACATTGTACGCTTTAATCACATGATTTATTTTCATAGAGCCAATACCGATTTATTGTTCTACTCATTGGTATATTTTCCTAAATTAATTAAGTCAAAGTCAAAGTCAAAAATTTTTATCCATCATAAGCTACACGTGTACACTGGATGAACGTTAAATAGTACATCGGCTTTAGACATCCCTTTTGGCTAAGGTAGGCCGGGAGAAAAAAGCCGGTAGAAAAAAACTCTCGGCTCTCTTTTAAAATGAAGTGTACAAATTACAAGTTATTAACAAATTATGCAGTACAGCTTAAGCCTGATAGAAAGCACAAGTGATATTCATCAATAGATAAGTTTCAAACGGTTTTTTTTTACAACAAACCACTCACTTACAGATGGATATTAAATCAACATTACTGTTAATCGAACTCGCACCGTTTTTCCGAGGAGGTATACCTAACCATACATGGTTCTGTCCAAAATATAAAATACTTGTATTTATCTCAGGAGACCCATTTAACGTAAAACGTGTTTAAAATCGCTCCGAAATTTACGAGTAACTTATTTTAAATTTCAAACTCGGGACCGTATGGATTGATGCTATCCAATCTGAAAAGAGAAAACCGCCTGAGATGAGAAAATGGTTAACCCTTTAGAGGGTACACTTGTACAAGATTTCAAATCAAATTTCATATCAAGAAGCGGAAATTAAAATAATTCCTGGAGAGTCAGTCTCTGAGTCCTGCAAATAAAGAGCGCGTTCTGTTGGGTAATTACGATTATGTTGTTTTGTCTTTTCATTAATTTTTCTCGTTCGCTTATTACATCGACGTTATTTAAAATGGACCCGTCTACCCACTGTTGCACCCACTGCATCAAGGTTGGGATAAATATAATTTTTTTTATTTGTTCGTAAAACGAATGTCATTACATACAATATATATGTACACTATCGAGTAATGCGCATGTGGCGTGCGCGCGGCCGGCGCCGGCTGTGTCAGCTCCCACGCGCTGTGCACGACAAAAGCGAATTTTGGGTTACTGTAATGATTTATTCTATTCATATACCTAACATTTCAGTGCAAGTTTAGTTTAAGTATTATTTCTAACTCGCTTTCTTAGCTACGGCCTCTGCAGGCTGACTGACTAAAACTTGAATCCAAAAAGAATAATTAATTATAATATATTTATTTTCCGACATTTACAAGTCCTCAATTTGTTTGCAATTTCTGACAACTATGTTAGTTTCAGTTTAATTTTTACTAATTAAACTTAAAACTAGTACAAGATAGGGCCAGTCTAGTCTGCTTGCTGTCATTTTCAGTATTTAATCATCCAAATGCTACCCATAAAATTTTTCTTCGCTCCTCGGTCAATTTTATCGTACTCCCAGGGATATACTCGTAGGTACTATCGGAAAACATTGTATGACTCATGAAAAACTTGCTCACAAATAAAACGTCCCGATATAGACGGTTCAAGTCCGAAGTTTCAAACAAAATGCCTCGCTCTCGATTTGCAACATCGACTTTAAAACTTGTTTGGACTTCAAATCCTTGTTTAGTAACATATGCAAACTGCAAACGCAATAAATAAACAAAACAATTCGGAAAATTTGACCGCCGCTACGATGTACGCGGTTTTTATTCTTTAACATGCTTTTTTTAACTTTGCCGGTTATTAACGAAACAACGCTTCATTCATAATAAGGTTTCCCTGTGTCGTGGATACCAAAGGACACACAAAGACAATTGCACAAATACCCACAGCAAGAACATCAGAAATCTGTAAATCTAAATTTATTAATTAAATGTCTGCCTAACCGGGAATTGAACCCAGGACGTTTGTTTGGACATCGGATAACCACTACACCACATGGGTCGTCAAATGAATGTAATGAATTTAAAATATGTTGGATTTAACCAATTCAACTCACTTCTAATTATCTAATTGAAATTTTGCATACATAATATACCTAAGTCGCATGCCAATGCAATATAGTTATGTAACAGAATTTGCCTAACGGTAGAGCTAGAAGGAACTATTCAATAAATCCCAAAACACCGCTGATAAGAAGATAACTATCCAAAAGTGTGCACGTGGTTTCCTACAGCAATAGCAAGCACATGTCGAGAGAGAGAAAGACCCCTACTCGTGTCCTGTAAATAAATCATAGATTTTCGGAATTTACAAAGCGCAGTTTACAGCTACCGAAAGGATAGGCGATGTTACGAAACAACCCAAAAAGATGCACCAAAACGATCTTAATCCTTAGGATACGCAGCTGAGAGGAGAGCTCGACACAGCCACGTCGACGCGATTCGTTTGATTGAACAGACACGTAAGCGGATTTCGACAACTCCTGCAAAGCCTCTACTGCCGCTAATTTTTTAGTGTACTTTTTCATTCACAGGGAATTCTGGAATGAAGGAATCACTAATAGCAATTTTCCTGCTGTAAAGGGTTAGAGGCAACATTTTGTCACTTTCATACCTGGAATCATTTTGAAAAGGACTACCAATTTCATTTCAGTTTCAGATTAATTATACTAGATACGTTCTTGTAAAATCATATTATATTGTTATTAATATAAAACACAATTTGTACTAAAATAACTAGGAGTAAGTCATTGCAAGACTGATTGTCATTGAATTCATTATTCTTTCAGATTTGCGTGCAAAATTATAAGCATTGCCTACAGTCATCTTTACTTATTACGGCTGGCACGGGTCTTTTATCGAATATATGAAGAATTTAGGCCATAGTCAACCACACTGGCCCGTGCGTGCCAGTGCGGGCTGGTGCACTTCACATTTTTACTGGCTAATGATATTTAAAGGTTTAAACGGATATTATTTAGAAAAGCCGTTCTGCATTGTTGCGTTTCACTGAGTTTTGAACCTGGACCTCTCAAATAAGAGGCCTAATTCTTAACCATTGCGCTATCACCGCTGTAATGAACAGTAACGCTGTAACATTCCAAGGAATGTTTAACAAGACCACGTTTACATGCATACATAGAAACGCTCTCAGCATAATGCTTGATGACGTCATAAAATTAGTGTTGAACCATGTCGCTATTACGAAATATTGTAATAATTCCCTTGTCTAATTAGGTGGGATTACAGGCTGCCGGGATATGCTATCCTATCTCATTTAACATCATACATGTACATATACATAAATATAGCGTGCTGCTTAATTAAACTAAAAACCAGTGACTGTTTCTCCGCAGTACAGGCTGAGTGTGTTTCCTTTTGTCGGTTCGTTACAGCATTTCTTTATAAAATTTGTACGTCTTCTAGGACATAATTGTTAATATGGTACTGTAGTAGTGTAATACGTCCTTAGGCTTCCCAGTTAGTGTTTTACGTTATCTTTTTACATATAAATTCTTTATTCTGAATGACGAACTGACGGATTAACGCACAGTCTAAACCGCTGATCGTAGAGACCTGAAACTTTGAGGGCGCATTCTTTGTATGCCGTAGGCATCCGATAAGAGAGGATTTTCTGAATATCGAGTGCAAAGTTCGCATAAAATAAAGTGAATCCTTGGTCTAATTAATTAAGAAATCCAAATGGACATAAGTTGCAGGCATAAGCTAGTTACTAAATATATTTGTCTCAATTTTTAAAATATAAAGTAAAATTGCTAGATTGCAACCGTTACCTTAACCTAGACCCAGTATTTAAAGTTTAAAATTATTTTACTCGACAAATAACTTGGTAAATAACTGAATACTAAATCTTGTCCAGATATAAATTCAACGGAGCGAAATAAAGATAAATCGCGGGAGCAAATTGCTGGTTTGTTGTTGCAACATCATTGAATCGTACAATCGTATTTTTTTCCACAATGGCATTCCAATATTTTCAACCATTCACACAACTGTTTGTTTTGTAACTAACTATTGTTATAATACTGTTGAACCCGAATCAGGCTTCATAAAACGTTTTAAAAATATTAAATAGGTTCGTTGAATAAGCAACCGTCCGTTTATTGTTATACTAGCTTATGCCCACGACTTCATCCGTGTGGATTTCATAATTAATTGGACCAAAGAATCACGTTGTCTCATACTAACTTTGCCCCCATTTTTCACCCCCTTAGGGATACAATTTCGGAAAATTTCTTATTATACGAGTAAGATGCCTACGTCATACGAGGAATACACCCTCCAAGTTTCATATCTTTACGATCAGCGGTTTAGGCTGTGCGTTGATATGTCAGTTAGTCATTCAGGACAAAGGATTTTATATATATGGATTTAAACCATGGTGTATAACTATGGTTATAGAGAGGTCATATTTGCGGTAAAGGCAGGCAGCGATTAGAACATAGTAGTAGCTATTTGTATTGACATAATCGGTAAACAAATCAATTTTCTTTCAACATCATTTCAATTTTCAGTTTCACTAACCCTTTACACAGATTGAAATTGCAGCTCAAGCCCTTTTGGTTTATGATAAAAGTACGTTTAACGGTAATGAGCACGCTGCGAGTCTGCAGCAGGTTTTTAGTACCTGCTAACGGTAATACTTATAGTCTTAATGGAACTTTTATTTCATTCCAGTTATATTCTTTACGTTATGGGTGCAGTATCAAACACTGATGTAGTTTGGTTTTGCGTTCCACAAATGTACTACGTACATTACTACACATTAACATAATGTATGTTTGTGAAATACAAATATATCGCACAGTAGACAGGAACTCTGCTATAGGTGGTAGAAGGTACTGCTTCTAACTCAACTGTACTCAGTTTGCTAGGGGAGGAACCACCGCTGCCCTCACCACTGTATAACAAGTGTATGGAGCTCCCGTGCTTCGGTTGGACAGGTCGGCCTGAAACACTTTCTTTGAGGCCAACTTTAATGACACTTCGTGAGTGACATTTGTGTAGTGAACATTGTAAAAAAAATTTCAATGCCGAAATTCTGAGTTTTTATCGAGTTTGTTCAGGGTTTAAATTATATTTGAACAGAAAAAAGTATTTCGGGTCAAGTATACGTAGGTATGTAGTTTACGATAAAAAAAGAATATCAGTACATACGTAGAATAGAGTTATATGAAATTACATCACTGAAAACTTAGCTAACACTGAAACAAATGTTGGCTTATGGTTCTAAGCCTCCTCGACCCTAAGCCTCTAGTTAGAAGTAGGTAATAAAGACATTCCTAAATCTGAAATCCCCTACACCGCAACAACAAGTTTCACCGAAAATAGTTTAACTGCTCTCTCTCAACCGAGGATTTTATAAGTCGTCTTCTAAAGCAACCGTCACGGCACATATTTTAGTATCTCAGTGGTGCACAGTGAGGCGCCATTCTCCGCGGTTAGTTAGCCAAGCTCAACAAGTGTCGCCCTGGGATTGAGCTCGCATTGTACTATAAAGATAGACGCCCTTTAAATACTTGAAGTCGTGTTGAACTCTTTGAAGTCATGTTGCATTTAGAATATTCACTGCTGATTTCTGTTACGCCATCAAGACGGAAAACAAATAATCAACGGCCAAATCTATTGTCAAGTGTCTATTGTTGTTCAATGGGTGTCTCGGTAGCATTATCCTGACCGAATTTTTTCACCAAATCTCTTTTCACCAAATTGTGTTACAGGCCCAAATATTACTGTTTTCTTTTCCATTGTTATTGTTTGTTGTATTGTAACAGCGTGCATTGCTGGTACTTTATTATAGTTATGGTGTATGTAACTTTGTTATTTAGCACGCTGGGCGAATTAATAAATTTTTGTTATATTCCCAGTTTTTTACTGAGCCAGGGCTCCCTGACTTTATAAAATATAAAATTATCGTTAATACACTATTAATATTGTATTGGACTTCTAAAAGTATCTTATTATCTTCTTTGCTTTGAATAATGTTTATAGTCGTTTCAAATTTTTAGATTAAATTTAGACTACGTTAGTATAAAATATGGAAATTACGAGTATATTGGAAATTGAGAAACCGGTCACAGTAAAATAGCAAGCTAGAGCCCCAGTAAAACATATTAAATGTAATTACTAAAAGCAATCGAATGTAAACATTGAAATTGATGTTTGCAACATACATGTATATCCCGCTCGCAACAAAGGGACCGCTTACCAAAATATATTATTAAGTACTTTGAACGAGTGTTTGCAAATATCTGGCGAATGCCAAACTTGCATTACACATGTCTCGCTTGATATCACCGTACAAATGATAATGGACTTTATGCCTCTATTATTGAGTTCAAACTCTATCGCAGTGGGTTGCTTCAGATGGGACTGGAAAGCATTCGAGGACACCCAAAATTCTATGAATAATAAGGAGTTTAGAAACCCTTTTTGTTTTTGACTTTCGTTTATAGAAATGTCGAGTGAACACAATAAATATGTCAATAACGAAGGATCCTTGTCCTTACTTCAAGTGCCTTGTAACTGGAATGTCAAAACAAAAGTTTTTGTTGGAGATCTGAAATCCTTTGGGGCACATGCTTATCTGCTGTTAAGAGAATTCTGGACTCGACCCCGGAGTCGCGCGAAATTATCCATAGATATATAGACATTTCAATGAAACTGTCAGACGGAAACCCCAAATACAATATAACGTCAATAAACCCTAACGACTTAGAGTTAAAGTGGTTAGATGTTCTGTCCGTCTAACTGTGCCAGCAAGTTTCACCGCTTGTCCGGTGCAACGTGCCGAGTCGATTAAGGAACTTGCGAACTAATCTACTGTGGACCCAGGACTGTGTTAGTCTATACAAACTGTTAGTCTAACATGCCACTTGGTACGCTGTTGTTCGATACAGGCCGGTATGCAATAAAGATAATATCAGTTAAGAACAAGAACTGACATTAAATAACTTGGACGCTCATAATCCGCTATTATGCAGAAAGTATCTGCGTTTATGGTGCCGGAGTCAATCTTAGTCATCAATGTCTTTGTTTTTAACGAGAAGCAACACATTTGTGCACGACCTGAGACAAATATCTTAACCCTTTTGAGGATGGACGTGGGTGGACATGGATTGCAGTAACCTCGGTTGTTTGCATTGAGATTTGTGAGAAATTGAGAGTGTTTACATTGCAAGACATTTATGAAAAAAAGTAAAGGATCTATGTAATGGGCAAAAATACGAGTATAAGCCTGTATTCGGTAACTTCATTAAATTCCATAAATCCATCCATCAGACTTTAGAAATATTAAAAATTTGACAAACTTTACGAGTTAGTAATAATTCTAGTTTCTTCTTTTTTCTAAAATGAAAATATTGAAGTTACTGCTGCTAAAATTGTATTTGTAGTCATGTCTTGATATATTTCCGTTCTAGTGTATTCCAGGCAGGCAGCCAGTCCGTAGTTAGATGAGTACCTACATTGTGAGCAAACGGCATAATTTCATACATATGAATGAGGAGTACGAGGACCGCTCGTCCTCTCCTAATTATTTACATTGCGAGAGTTTCAAGCTTATGTATGAAAAATTATAATAATGTTTTCATTTCATTTCATGCCTTCATTTTCTGCGACATATTTAAAATATTGAACAGGGACCTTCACTAGTATCATCACCATCAGACACAAGCTCAAATAAAGTGTCTGTTACACACAAGTATAAAACAGTTTTTAACATGACAAAACGCATATATTATGTTGTATTCTACATAACA
>DWQK01004727.1:0-10178 GCA_018231225.1 Noctuana stator
TACAATTTCGTACTCGTGCCAATTAATGGCTGTCTTAAGAAATTATTGTCTGAATGAAATGAAATACGATCAAGAGATCAAGATGATTCAAATGTGTTTGTTCCTTACTGGAGTTAAGTTTCGGTAAATGGGAACTGCACCAAATAAACGTTGTATGTATGTATTGTATAAGTGTATTTTTCTGAAAATATTAAATATAAAGGTGAAGAAAAAGCGTAGTGAAATTCGTTCCTGATGGGGTCACCCTATCGCACAAGTTTTGTTTCGTCCCAAGGTCTACGTTGATATTTACTTGTCTACTAATCTGTAAATACAATGCAGTTATGGATCATAATTGTTTAATTTATACGCATACCTATGTCCATTTATAGGTAACAATTGAACGTCTGACACACAAACTATATTTACACAACACCCATACTGGAAACATAAACCAAAATTCATTATTTTAACTTTCGGTCCCGCGGGGAACAGAACCCGAATGTTGAACCAGCATAAACGGACCACACGGATCGTCACTATAATCGACTTATCATCATCATCAAACCTTTCACACTCCCTCTGTTGAACATGGGTTTCCCCTCAAATATGAGAAAGATTTAGAGTTAGACTATAGTCAATAATATTTGGCCAAATGCGGGGTAAACTATACTTATGATATAATTACGTACTTATAACAAGAAATAACCTTGCAGAAAGCTTTTTGCCGACGATATCAAATGACTTCGGATTGCGGGCAGCGTGGGGTGTTGCGGTGTTGACGAGCGATTTGCATACAATAGCGAGCGTAAAACGCACGTGCTCACAATTAGAACAATGATCATTGTTACGTTATTATAACATTACGCGGATCTTTACACTTATTTGCAGTAAAGTACGAAACCGCCTGCAAGTAACTTAAAGAGCCTGTTACGTAGTTAGTCATTGTTTTATGTATATGGGTAAAAATCACATCAATTGTTTTGTTCTTGAGTTTGTCTGCATTCCTTACTTATTTTATACTCATCATGCTACGCTACATTGTAGCGGCTACAATGCAGTTCTCTGTTCTATAGTACACATCTGTTATGTAGATATTATATCAAATAAGTTAGTACGTAACTGGAGTGAGAGAACCTTTAGGTGTAGTTCATATAGAAAAAGGTTAAATTTCTTTTAATCGTTTTTTTAAACTCACCCTTATAAAAACTTGTAAAAAAAAAACAAAATAAGGAAACAGCATTCCGCTTGGCGACATAATTCATAGAGGGCCGATTAAACCATTGGAGTGGATGCACTGACAGACGGGCCTCGGGGCACTGATGGAATAAGGGTACAATGAAAACAGCGAAACCCTTCCTGGTCGTCAAGCCCCCGTTCACCCGCTAATTGTTACAAGGATGTTATATGTGCTCGGGTTAATCAAATGGAAATTGTTTGATGTTCAGGATTTGTCGATCAAACGCTCGGGCAGGACCGTTCATCATATTTCAGTGCCTACTTGTAGGTATATGGGTTCAAAATATAATCTACCTACTGAAATTTTTGATTTCGTTTCGGTATGTGGAGAATATGTTGGTGTTTTAGCCGACAAATAATTATGACTCGCGGTATAATTATTCGCGTATGGTTTTCTCATGGATGCCATTGCCAGAACTGAACCAAATTGAAATGGGAGCACATGGGGAGTACCAGCTTTCAAATAAAAAAAAAGAATTATCAAAATCCGTTCACCCAGACGAATAACAGAGAGTAACAAACATAAAAAAATACAGACGAATTAAGAAATTCCTCTACTTTTTTTGAAGTCAGTTGAAAACTTTTTAATCCTCATGTTCTGTGGTACCTATAGGTACCTACTCTATGGCAATCAATAGAATGAACTCCTAGCTAAGTGCACTATGTATGTAATACCTATCGTTGTTACGAAAGCCTAAAAATAAATTATGGATAGACGCTTTATAGATAAGTGTAGATTTTTAGACCGCATTGTTCTCTACAATGCAAACATGAAGGGTCCTATAATAACACATAAAGGCCTGCGGTAAAAGTAATTTAAATAAGCTCTTCAGGCGAACGGTTCACAATGGATCGCCGTGGAGGTACTCTCGTGAAAGCACTAGACTGCTCCATTGTTGCGGCTTTACGAGAAGTTATTCGTGTAATGTCGTAATAAGAAGATTGGAGGTTGGAGACGTTAAAACAAGTGCTCTTTGCAGCCATTCTTGTAAAGGCAAAAGGAATAGCTAGTGGTAAATGTTAAAAGTTTTAAAAGCGCACTTTTATTTTCTTGTAAAAGATCTTAATAGTTCTTTATCGAAGCACTTCAGCCAATATAAAACGTGTTCCGTGATCAGACGTACGAACGAACAGAAGAATTACCCATTTTGAACCACTAGTCGTGCATCCAAATAAGTCCATAAAAGCCAGAAAAAGTTTGATTTACCTACTGATCTTTGCAAAACATGTTCTATTTCGTAGTGTGTCATGCGCATCGTGCCTTAATTCGAGAAAACATATATTTTGCATATCTACACTTGATTATTACTTACCTACTGTAAATAAAACGCAGTGTTCAATATAATTTTCCTAGCTCCGTGTCGGCGCCGCCATTGCAGTGCAACGTAGCGCAATCCAGCGATCTCGGCCGCAATCGGAACACAATGGCTCGCACGCGATGTTCTCATCGTAACAGCTCGTAAATGCGCTCGATTACCCATGGAGGCTTATCGCTGTGATCAATTCAATTCCATACGGTTTCGCTTTCGGTGGCAGTATGGAATATTGCATAAGTCACCGCGGCTGGATAAACAGTAGTTACTTATTATGTAGTTGTATTGTTATTACGTTAGGTACATCTATTTTTTTTAGAGTCGTAAGATAATATAGGTAAATTAAATTGTATTTTGAAGAGTGGAATGACAATTTGTTGTTTTTATGACTTAAATTACCTATTCTTGTGGAATTACTTACAAATATTGATTATAGTTAAAAGCTATAAAAAATTCCTCAGCGGATCAGGGTAGGTACATAAAATCAACTACCTATTGTCAAATAGCTTTAACTTTTCGGTCAAAATGCAGGTCTACCCGTCGTCGCTTCTATCGATCGCAATAAGACATTCGTTCAGGGTTCACGATACAGAATACACTATGTTCTCTCTTTAATTCTGATTCAATGATGGAAAAGGTACTTGTATTCATAGTTCGTATCACGGATTTTACATAAAGTCAATTATGGTTATAAGATTAGAAACGTTTCCAGGTCACGGCCTCTACCTGAGTTCTAGAATAGCGACAAGCACTAACATTGCCCAATTCGTGTTGCTATTCAACTCACAGCTCACAAGTGTTGATGCCAATACGGACGGTACATTAGCAACTGTAGGGAACGGTTAGACCAAAGGTTCTCAAACTTATTTCGCCCACCTGCTACCGCCCATTTTAAGTTCTAGCGCCCCCAAATTAGAATTAAGTCAAAAATGTGCTCGGACAATAAAGTCACGCAGACGAATAACGATTTGTGAGACTTATTCAAGTTAGTGTAATACGAGTATTAATATGATTATAAGTGTCTTGGGACAAACCAAATAGCACAAACAATAAACATGGCATCGCCCTCTAAGTAGCTTAATCGCCCCAATTTTCTCTAGATCCATCGCCGCCCCAGCCCGCAATAGTGCACATTTGAGAAACACTGGGTTACTATCAAAATTATGTAAGACGAGGGAGGCAAGGCGGAGGCATTGCGCTGTAAACAAACGCTGGCATTACAGAGGACCTACACAAGGTGCCTCTCTATTTGATTAATGCTAACGGATTGCTAGAAAATGTATGGTTTTAAAATTAAATTTAGATTGTTACGTGAATAATTTAAAGCAATAGGTAAAACAACTGTTGCTGTCAAAGCATAATTATGTTTTTGGCTAGGTCCTCAGGAATGCTGGCGTTTTGCAAGACATAACGTTCTCTCGCTTAGTAAGAATCTAGCACTAGATTAGTACTAGTCACGTTAGTTTTTGTGAACTTTATTGGGTTCTTCGTTACTTCATTAGCTTAGCCTCATAAGTGCTTTTTAATAAAGGTAATAAGGATTAATATAATTTTCACTACAAATTATAAGAACTCGGGTAGGCGGATATTGAAGAGTTTTTTATAATTTAGTAGTTAGGTACTTTACTTACCTTATACTTACACAACATTAGCAGTCTTAGTAGACCCGCGTTAGTTACTCGTAAGTGCATTATTGTATTACCAACATGCACGTAAACATAAGTTTGAAATTACAAAAATAGTTTTATGATAGAACTCTCAGATATAAGACCTGAAATGCATATTTATGAACTAAATAAGATAGGTTTAATACTGTCAGAATAGGCTAAATAATTGTATTATTTAAAAAAAAATCCTAATCATTTTCCATTTTCCGCAGATGCAGAACATAAACAACATAGTAATGTTCCCTGTGGACAGTCTCCTCAAAGGCGACCTCAGAGGGGTCAGAGGCGATCTCAAGAGGCCCTTCGATAAGGCCTCCAAAGACTACGAGTCCAAGTACCTGAAGATTGAGAAGGAAAAGAAGTCACAGGCGAAGGAAGCTGGTCTCATCCGAAGTGAGGTGACGTCAGCAGAGATTGCCGACGAAATGGAAAAGGAGCGGAGATTGTTCCAGTTACAAATGTGTGAGGTGGGCTATCTATTGTTTACTTAGTTCTTTTCTAATGAAAGTACAATATTTTTAGGTCTTATTTATTTCTATAAGACATTACGAATCTATAAATTCCAAAGTAAGTAATGTAACTGATGTACTGATGGACTTGGACAAAAAGGACAAATATAACAGCTTACCGTTTATCTAATTTTAATGTATTTCACGATTATTTCAAAACATGATTTATCTTCTTAAAATGCATTAATATTATGTTATCCCGACATACAGTTTTTTCTCGTATTAACGCAATTGAAAACCGCGACGAAGTTATAGAGTTTTGCGCAATAGAGTTTAATGAAATTTTTCATTAATAGAACTTTCAATTACTTCAAAATAATCCCCATATTCTTCTTTTAAAATGTAGCCGTGGGAAATTATATTTGACTGGGCGCCGAATGGCAGTAAATGCAATTAATCGCAATTTGAATTTGCGGCTGCGTTTCCAAACCTAGGCATGAAACTGATTTAAAGTCGGGTTGAGGCTACATTCAAACAGTATTACTAATATGTACTTAACCCTTACTATTGTGATTAATTGCTACAAATGAGACTAAAATATATTTCAGACTAGCAGTGCCCCGCGGTTTCACCCGCGTTATTTTCCCAACGTTTCCCTTCACTGCTCTGCTCCTATTGATTGTAGCGTGATGAAAAGTATGTTATAACCAGCTCAGGAGTATGAAAAATAATTGTACCTAGTTTAGTTAAAATCCGTCTAGTACCTAGAGATTGTTTCTATAACGGTTATACAGACAGAAAAAAATTTTACTGATTGCATTTTTGGCATAAATATCGATCCCTAATCACCCTCTGATAGTTATTTTGGAAATATATTTCATGTACAGAATTGATCTCTCTACAGAATTATTATAAGTATAGATTGCTACAAATGAGACCATTGACGATATCATGACAATTTCCTCGTATACATAAACCATAACTGCATGAGCCCGTACATTTCATATTTTATCACTAGCCTTCCGCCTTGCGGTTGAATTATTTCGAGTCGTAGGTATATGGTATGTCATTGTTTCCAGATGGCACGGGAAAATGTGTATCTAACATATTAAATCTTATAATGAAATGGTTTCAGGTATACTTTTTGTAGTTTAGTGGATTTAGATTACGTTGAATGGATGTGTTGAACCTTAGAGGATTTATTTATATCCATCGTTAAACCAATGTGTGACCCTCGTCTATAAATATTTCGTCAATAAAAAGACAGTTCGTCGACAGTTTTGATGTAAACAACATGTAGCTGTAAATAGCAAAAGTTTTTAGAACACACGTTCAAACCAACGCTTGATGGAAAGGTCGTTATTTCGAAACCTTGTGGTGACATTTCAATTATATCCCGTATTTCGTGTGCTCGTACATACTTTCGTTGTACTCGTACGACACGAGAGTAACAATGCTCTGAATATTCGTGAGAATGACCGACCTCAGGCAATTACACTTGTCACTGTACATGCTTCGCTGAGAGGTGAAACTTCCCTTACGAAGTGAAACAGCGACATTTGGGTACTTCAGTAACTTTATACCAAAGGTATAATCAAATTGTTACATACTTGTAAATTATTATTCGTTTGTAACTGAAAAACATTAGTAATCGGATTTAAGTACGCCTGTTCAATATTAGTTTCAAAACAATGTTATAGAGTTGGATTTTATGGAATTTAACTTCAATTTTATGTTGGTTCTGTTGGAGCGTTATCGCACGATACGCAGCTGACGTTATGATTTATCTGTTTTTAGATATTGTTGCACTGTTAACTCAGCGTCAGTGCAACGTACTCTACTGAGCTTTGATAAATTACAAGCGCTGGTATAGTCGGATCTTGATTTAAGATTATTACGCTACGGTGTAACTTTGTGCTGCCAAATTGATACACTGATGAAACTCTAAATGATTCGCAATTTGTAGTGTTATTGTGTTGTTTGATAAACATACTGTTTCTGAAGTCGAATGTATTGTCAATGTCCACTTAAATTGCTTTTTAAGATTGATTTCCCGTTCATTGTGCCCTGGATTTAAGCGTTTAAAGAGACCTTATAACATTATTTGTCAGTATATTTCGCAAAATGTTTACAACGTTCCGTTGTTCCGTGCAGTGAAATTGCATGCTTAGATGTCCGCACTATCGTTTATTTGTAGAGTTTATTGTGCTGCTTTATCCACTTAATTATCGGAATGAGAATCTCGATTATTCGAACATTCCGTGTATCTTGTCGTAATTTTTAACCGACTTTGTTTCAAAGCGCTGGGTTTATCGTCACAACTTCTTTTAGATAGCATTCAACATTTCAAAGACACACGCTTTTGAAAATATTTAATATTCAGTTTAAATCTTCATAAACGGTAGCCATATACGAGTACTTATGTATGTAAATGTGTGCACTATAATGTACCGTAACGCCATTAAAATTTAAACGCAAATATCGTGCACAATTTCGGCACGTTTAGTACAAGCTTGGCTCTACTTGAATCGTACAGATGTAACGCAAAGGTCACAACACAAATAAGTAGGTACGTTGTCAATTGGCAATGACACTGGTTTACAGTTACACGTTTTGTTAATGTATGAGAAATGTTTGCATGCCGCTATTGTTAATGTGTGTATGAAAGTTTTTGTAGGATGTTCCGAATACGCTAATATTAAAGTACCGTTTATGTTTTTTATCGAAAGTTTTGCTTTTACTCTTTTGGAGAAATCATTATCATTTAGAATCATGGTTGGGGTCTTAAAGGCTGATTAAAAATCTTATTCGTGTCGTTAAGACGCTGAAAAACTATTTCGTCTTTAATGGCATTAATGAGAGCAAATAACACAGCACATAATATTAAATAGTTTAATCATAAGTATAAGTAAATTACGTATTATAGAATGATATTCAGAAGATTCAACAAAAAGAATGTTTAAATTGCAGAAGGACAATGAATTTTAAGTCGCTTAACGGTTGCTAAATCGATGAGTATGTCGCTAGACTAGAAGATGCCAAGCGAAGCGTCTGCTCCGTCTTGGCTTCTAATGGCAATGTATGCAAAACGTTCACGAGCACGTTGCACAACCCACTACAAAATTGATTGCAGTGGCTGCAACGTAAATGGTCCAATTCGACGCTTATTTCATTTGTGTCTATAATCACGGGCTCGATAAAATGTTTCGCAACAAAACCAAACCCATATGCCATCGCTGCCGAATTTCAAATCAGATTAACTTTGACGTTAATACCGGCGCCATAACGAGATAAAAAGTGAATATGAAAAGTGACCTCGACAAACATAGTGTAGCGAAGCGATGGATCATCGTGGATCACAATCCAATCACCGTTTCCAATTTAAACGCGCATTGGACACCTTGAAACATTTTTCATCTCTCTTCCATTTTAATTAACTACGGAGAACTCCGGACCACTCGTGACGAGTAGGTAAACGATTTTTGTTCCAGTGTTCTTTTTATTCCTTTTCACTTCGTTTACAGATCAGATAACAAAGGGCAGAACTCTCTTTTCATTAAAATTGCTTTTTAAATTGCTCCGATTTCCACGATTTATCAACAAGTAGTCAGTAATTTCTACCAGCTTATGGATAAAACAGTTGCAATGACTGCATAATGACGAAATTCTTTTGTGTTCAACGAATACGGGTTATTCCATTTATTAATGACACGATTTGCCGAGGTCGTTGTATCTATTGCAGTTCTGTTTTATTCAGCGAACGCACCGCGCGGACAGTTTACGGTTACCTTTTGAGAGCTGAGCTGACGCTGCGCTCTGCTGACTTTGTTTCCTGATTTGATTTGAACGGTTACGCTCTGTGCCTGAAACTAACACCTCCCGACTTTCTAAATCTCACTATTCAGTAGATTCAGCATGTTGTATCTGCATCTAGTAATTTCTAAGTCACTATGTTGAAGCGTTCAGCGTTGCGTAAATCTTCAAATGTTAAGCGGATATCTTGTTGAAGCTGTTGCAAGTCTTTGCCCGTCAAACCTGTATCAAAAGAAAGGTAATAAGTGTTGTGCTGTAACTACTGTAGTGCGCGCCAGGTCATCGACCGGCCTTGCGCCGCGCAGGGCCGCTGCCGTACCGTCATGACCCTCGCTTTGTTCCACGCTGCAAACACTAAGTCCTGGCGGCTCCGTCACACGACACCCACTACCCGTCCGACTGCCTGCCTTGTTAGCGTTTAGTGCATAATAGCATAATAGCCAGCTGGGTCAACGACTCCTTCCAACGCCTAGATACGATCGAAAGTCGAAACGCAAACAATACATGTTAGTTTAACGGTTCATGATACTTTTCGTATCTGTAAATTAATATGCACCTTTGCTCAGGTTAATAGGTAATTTTAAAGCAGTAGAAATGACACTTACATGTTGTACATCATTTAATACAGCCGGCGAGACGCCAAGAGAGTTGTGCAAGGTCACGCACAACGTTTTATTATTATTGCACAACTTCGAAAGACAGATCGGGATCCAGTGCGGCTTGAATGCGCGAGCGCGTGCGTCAACCGGTGTAATTTTAACTCGCGGAAGGACATGTAGAAATTAATCTTGCGCGTTTCCAGCCAGCCGAAATCCCGCGCGTGTTGGTTCTGCTGCGTACGATTTGATACGGTCACAGATGAACTAAAGGAGTGCCCACGCGCAGTTTTCGGCGTCACTTCGTCTGCTCCACTAGACTGGCTTGTTTCCATTTTTACGTGTTACAGTTTACAATGAAATGAAATGAAATTTCGTTTTCTTTTTTCAATTGAAACTAAATTCTTGTTGCAGTACCTGATAAAGTTCAACGAGATAAAGACGAAGAAAGGAATTGAATTGCTGCAGCACCTGGTGGAGTACTATCATGCACAAACAAATTATTTCCAAGATGGTTTGAAGACAATAGAACATTTTGGCGTGTACGTTGCTGATCTGAGTGTACAACTGCAGAAAATAAGGCAACAACAAGACGACGAGCGGCGCAGACTTCTGGAGCTCAGGAATATGTTGAGAGCTGCAGCGCCACAGGACAGAGAGGTTAGAGCTCACTTGACCAATAATTTCCAAGTAGGTAATAGGTAATAATTTACAAGTAAAAATTTTAATTGTGTGCTGGGATACATAGTACTTCAACAGTAGTGAAACTTCAATGAACAAGTGGAAAAACGAAACACAATGGACAAGTGGCAAAACGAATAGTAATGGATAAGTGGAAAAACGAATCGCAACGGACAAGACAAGTGGCAAAACGAATCGTAACTAAATTTTAACTTTTACGTGAAGTTTTACGTACAGGTTTTCAAATTGGACAAGTACAACTTCAAACAGAAGTTTCACGTCAAAAAATACAACAATTGTATAATATATGCTAACATCCTTTCGTTCAGGTAGCATCATCTGTAGGTGGCTACTCGCTGCACCAGTTACAAGGGGACAAACAGCACGGCGTCACACGAAGCGGTTACTTGCTCAAGAAGTCGGAGGGGAAGGTGCGCAGGG
>DWQK01004728.1:0-10176 GCA_018231225.1 Noctuana stator
GGTTGTGGGGAGAGACCCGTGCTCAGCAGTGGGACATAAAAAAGGGTTGAAGCCACATACCTATAGATAATGTAGGTTTATTTCAAGAGACGAGAAATTAACTGATCATCGAGTAAGGTTCTTAAATGAAGAGCAAACGAGCATGCTGAGACCTTCTCCCTGTTTAAGGTTGGTCGTGGGTATCCATGGGTTGCATTGCAGTAACCCCTATATATCTAGCGCTACGCTGGCTAGCACTTCTTGAATTAAGGCATTCTATTACATGCTATGTCGATTTCAGTACATGTTTGCGTGCGGTTTTAAAACCTTATTATCTACTATTCACGTTATATTGGACTTAACTATAATTAACTTACCAGTCGTGCCACACATTGAACCAATTTCGAATTGAGGACTTCATTTTAACACCTTTTTAAAACCAACTTTTAACAACTAATTAATGTAATGTAAACTTAATTAAGGCCTAAAAAGTGCCCACACTTCCTCTCAAAACGGGCTTTAGCGGAATGCATTTTTTATCAACGGATGGCAATAAAAGGCTTCAAGATACAAAAAACGGGCCTGATCTCGTACACTTTCTTTTATGGTATCGTCATAATATAGGTTTTTATGCTAATTATGATACCTCCGATTTTTTCTTTAAGGTAAGACTTGTATAAAAAGGCAGGAAAGAACAGATAGGTACTTCCTGACGGTAGCTCATACTTTCGGGGCTTCAGTTTTAATAAAAAAGTTTATCACGCAATCATGTAGGTAGATTGAAGAGAAAACAAAATTCCACCCGAATTTTTGAATAGTTAAAATATAAACTTGATTTAAAGTTTACAACATTCCAAAATTTAATCACATCGTTAAAATATTTAAATCTCTCATTTCTTCAAAACCATCTCTTCAGAGTAACAAACTTTATAAGAGTCCGAAACTCTTAACAAGCTTCGTTTGAAAACTTTGTAATTTAGTCTTGCATTAAATACTTTTTTGGTCATAAAAATCCCATTGGAGGTACCCGCATTTTTCTGTAATTAGCACGATGATAATAGCCGGGGAAACAGGAAACGTGCCAGACAGTTTCCAAATGTAGCGCTGAAGAAGTAACCTTACATATTCACAGAGCTAGAGCGAAGTCGAGAAATCTTGAGTTTTATGGGCATTTAGAACTGAAATCTTATCAGGAAGGCTTTCGCTTTTGTATTTAGCGGCTTAATAATTTCGCTACCGAAGATTTAAAAGTTAAAAATAAAAAAAATATTACCTCTGGTCCTTTCAACTTTTGTAATAATTGTCCTTAACAAACCTCTAATACATAAAGAAAAAACAAAATAAATAAACTACAAACAATTAATTTAAATTAAAATGTTATGTAAATAGTATCTACGATTACAGCTAAGGATAGCTAAGCTCTACCTAAGAGCTATTATTTTAAAAGTTTCAATTGTTTCTTTAATTTGTTTTGCAACAACTCAACTAATTGGGACATCTCCGTACAAACAGTTTTGGATGAACACCTTGTTTTACATTGTCGCGAACAATGGAAATAAAAACATTATAATTTAAGGTTTGGTCGAAGAAAGCGAGCCAGGTAAACAAGTGTCGTCGCGCCCTCTAGATAAGCTAAATACTGACTTCCTGCTCAGTAGAGTGACCACGATATTAACTTCACCTAAGAAGAAATAGGTACCAAATCAAAAAAAGTTTTTTTTTAATTATTTTTTTTTCTTCGTTTTATTATTAAACTTTGTAAAATATTACACACGAACAGCTTTTGAGGGTCACTACAAAAAGGTATAGAAGACACCGCGTTGCTAACCTCGTATTGGCAAGATATCAAATTTGAGACTTCGCTGATACAGGGAAACGCCGTGGGAAAGGAGAGAGCTCGCTAGCGCATGCCATTCCTATCCAACATCGACCGACAATAAAGAAATTAGTTTATTAGTATTAATTGTATAATTATAATTAATATGTAAATAAAAGTATAAATTTTCTATTCGCATCTGCTGCAAGACCACAGATGGTTTTATACGTGCCATGCACATATACAAAGTTAAAACTACAAACACCCACACCGGAAACAGAAATAAAATTTCATCACTTATATTATGGCCCTGCCGGTAATCGAACCCAGGACCCTTCTGTCTTACATTTTTTTGAGCAGACAGATTAATGTAACACAGTACATATTAAATAAAGTTAAATAAGGAAAGTATATTATTAGTTTTTTAGTTTTATGGGTATTTCGGGATTCAGAATACAATGTTAAGGAACACGATACGTTACCGCGCCTGATAAACTTTTTTCATTTGAACTTTGCCTGTGCTACAGTATTTGGGATGAAAACAGTGATTGAAACTAAGTTCTTACTACTTCGAGAGAAGTACTTATGATTTCTATATCAAGGATAAGGGTATGGTGGTGATAAAGAATAACACATACACAGATACAAAGGTCAAACATAGGGTTTAGGGGTTAAAAGTGTAACTCATGGGATGGCATGAGATTAACCAACAATTTTTAATTCAGCATGTTCAAACATTTTTCTTAGATCGTTTTTCTATCATTGTTTATATTCACTCGCAAAATTTCACGATTTAATAACACGTAACAAAAATAGGCACCTACCTATATATTCTGTACTAACTTTTCTAGAGTAAAAGCAAACAAACCCGAACAAACGAGTCACTTAGGTAATTGAAACCTGTGTTTCAGAGTACATATTGTTCCTCTACGTCTACATTAACCTTTGAATAGAATAGCATAATGGGTGACTTTAATAAAACAGAAAAGACTATACATACACCCTTTTATGATATAGTTTTAAAATAGAAGTAACTTTATAGGTAATGCAAGTATTTACAAGCCATTTTGTATCTACAATGGCGGTAATCAAAACGTTAGCTCTCGTTACTCGAATGCTACATCTAAGTTTAGCTAATATTAGGTGTAACCTAACTATACCTACTTAACTCCATGGACCTAAAAGATCAGACAGAATATCGTAGTGTGACGCAGAGAAGCACATTAATGGCGGCAGCGTCTGGATGGAGTGAACGTTAACAAAAGAGCGAGGCGAGCGAGATCAGATTTAGAGCAAGAGAAAACGAGTATTGCTGTGAGTGCGTGAGTTTACACACATACAAGGAACCTTGACTTATTACAGTAGTTTCGCTTGTATTTAACTGAGATTCCATCCATTTATTTTAGTTAGTCTATGCATAACTTAATGTCATGGTCACCTTAGCAGTGGCGTTGACTCGGCTAGTTACCGCGACCTCGACCCTACGTGTATTTTTAGTTTGGCATACGTACTGACTCATGTGATAGACGGATAGTCGTAGGCAGATATTTGTACTGTGGAATTTTAATGTAAACCTAGTTGCCAACACGAAAGGGTTGAATTTTAAAATAGATAGTTGCAAGAGGAAAAGAATTTTAATAATACAATAACAAATTAATAAAAAAATTCTGTGGCAGTTTTGCTTTTTTGTAATTAATGATTAGTCTTTTGAAATTGAAACAAAACCGTTCAAATGCAGTTGAAGTGCGAGTAATTTAGAACGTATAAAATCTAATTTTTCACGCTCGCTGATTTAAATTTCTTGTTAGTGAATGAAATTTAATGAGGTCTCATTTAAATTGCACGAAGTGGTCACTTGGTGATATCGTAAGAAATTCGGAAGTGTTTTGCACAATGATTTCAGATATTTAGTCTGAGAGGTTCTACAGGTGTTTAATGTATACGTATTACTTACCGATCCAATGATCTCCTTACATGATTTATATTTAGCAGCGTTTCTGCAGTTTATGCCATCCATTCTTTATATTCTTTCCATGATGTTTCACAAAGTATCAATAGGTTTTTGTTAGAAACGTACCTAACTTATATACTTTAATAGATTAACTGTCTAGACCAGCGGTCGGACACCTTTTGGCAGACAAGGGAAGCGAATGGGGAAAATAAAATAAATAATTGCCGTGAAACTAATAAATCTCATAAAATAAATATTATAAGCAAGTATTAAAATCGACTAAACTCCAAAGTAAAAAGTATTTTAGGTATTACAGTTAATTAAAGGTGACATTGACAATAGAAATTTCTCTTAGCGGCAGATCTCCGTACTCCTAAATAATAGAAATCTTTTGAGAACTTTCATGGAGAATTCTAAGCATACAGGATCTGTTACGGTATTCCTTTACTGTTGCAGCTAAAGACCCATTAATCTACCCATTCCCATACAAATAATACGCAAATTCGCATAAATACGTTCAAACTTACTTACAAAAGTCACAACACGATTAGTAAGCGACAAGTAATCGTCTTTACAATTTGCATATATCCGAACTTTGACGCGAATGCCAAATTGCGATTCGTCCCGTGGGTTTATTGACTCTGCAAATGAATTTGAAGAACGTATTCGCACTTGACTGATTGGATATCTTGTCTGAACAATGTGTTTGAGCAAGTGTTAGAATAATTATTTGGTTAGGTACTTCGTAAGTAATACGTGTGATAAATAAAAACATCTCTTGAACTGACTTCAATTTAACACCTATTATTCTTCCTCTTTTACACAAGTATAACATTAACTTATATCAACTATTTCACTACCTGCCACTACTTCGGCAGAGTAACCACCTTTTATTGTACATGACGAACTGTTATAGTGATCGCCTTTTGTTGTAGGCCCATTCATAAATCCTTCAATAAACAATATGATAATAATTATAACTATGATATACTCTTAAGTAATGACATAATATATCGTTCTATAGTTTTGAGTTTCGATACGGGAGGGTGGATGTCGGGAATACGTTATTAGAGGCGACCATCTCAGTTCTCAGGTTTTTAAGTAACCGAACTCGTGATGGACATAACACTAAGAAAGAAACCTAAGAGTATAAAATCCATACAAAAAATAGTTGGCCGTAAGACGAGCTCTTAAACCAAAGCATTAAATCACTTTTAAGTGAACGTGACAGTTATTACGATAGGTGTTCGGATTTCTCTCGAAGCAATTACAGTGAGTCAGAGCAATCGGGGACAGGACGCGGCGAATTTAGGCAGACGTCTGGAGATATCCCCGGCATGTCGTCAGTGTCAGGTCATAACTTATAATTATCTAAGTGTTATGCTTCAAAATGTTATTCAAACACTTTATGTAAATCAATAACAATGTTGAAAGGTTCGATGTCGTCGAAGTGTTACTTATTCAATCAACGATAAAGTTTGGATCGTTTATTATTAAGCAAATATGTTACAAGAGCGAAAACGCGTTTAGATTTCAAAACATTAAAAGTTAACTTTTTGTTAATTATATAAATATATAATAGGTACGAAAACTACCAGTATATTTACCTTTTTATTTATTTTGTTTGTTGAAAAAGTGTTGCAGTTATAAATACTCTTATTTTCTTCGAATATATTCGTTGATTTTAAAGGATAAAATTATTGAATAATAAATATAAGAAGAATGAGAAATGGTTTAAATATCGGGTGAACACTATTGCCTAACAACAGTTTCTAATACTAAGTTATGCGGGTACTTATTTGCGGGTAATTCCAGCCCACGCCGCGTGTAGAGAAACTAGATGATATTCTTTAGGGACTATCTATTGACTGGTTAAAATAATATTCTCGGAAATGGCGTAATATCTATTGATACACTTTATTAGTCAAGTTGAAGATCAAACACATATTTCCCAGGAACATTTTAGTAGGCGTGGGACGAGCAAAGGTGCTAAATGCACAAGGACTAAAGGGGACACCGAAATACGTTAAACGGACAGCTGGAATGATTTGTCAAGTGTCCTGTAGCTATTCGTTCGTGAAGTGGGACTTTATAATATTGTGTTGGTTCAAAGGTGATCGTAGGTACTAAGTCTATTTATTCCTTTAAGGTTTACCTAATCGGCAAGAAATTTTCACCATTTCCGCAGGTATATTTCATATCAAAGCACTGTTTTTGCTTGTTCTGTAAATGACTTTAATGCCCATTAGATATCGGTTCTTTAGACGTGTTAGGATCAGTCCCCTGTCTCTTTACATTGTTTCCGTGGGTTTTGATGGTTGTTCTAAAGTTTTATTTTCTTTAACGGCTGTCCAACGTTGCTTAGTCGTTCTTGCAGCATGAGAATGGGTAAATGGGTTGATGATGATGACTGCGTCGATCTGCGTGAAGGAACATTATAACTTAGGAGTTCCAAGTTTGATGGATAGCATTATAAGTAAGTATTTAAGAGATGGTCGCGCAAAGATGCCACTTACACCATATAGGTAGGTATGTTCATACGATATTGTACATATTTATCCCTTGCTCAGTATTGCGGGTCGACCCCAGATCACTCTCAATTGCGACATTGCGGTCATAGCTCTAATGGACTGGGTGAATCGGCGTGCGCGTGAAAATCTCTCTCTATTTTGATATTATTTTAAAAGGCTTTGTATAGACAAGATGTTAGTACTTATCTACTAACTTATTTAAAGTTAAAAGTTATAAGTAAGCGCCATTAACAAAACAAATTTTTATTGAATTGTTGAATGCAATCTAATGATAATTGTCATCTTATTCAGATTTCTCTTTACTATGCCAGAATGAACCAACTGTTAGTCTATGTCTATAGGAACAAACAGCAAGAAAAATTTCGTCCGTTTTTTTTCTCCTTTGATTCTTTAAATCTCTTCTTGAGATCGATATTTTGAATTTGTCTTCCTGTTCTATTTAGCTTTAGTGTGAAGGACGTAGACATTTATTTGTTAGATAATTAAAGGATAATGCAATGGACAACATAGGTATGTACCTGCTATATATACTCTACTTATGTACTAACACAGGCAATCCGTCGAATAAATCACCAAGCAAGAGCACATGTTGATCTATGACTCACATGTACATCTTTAATGAACTCTTAACTGACAGAAATTAAACAAGTCGTGACCAGTCGGGGCATGTCGTGAACCGCATTTGTTTATAACATGTCTCAACGGAGTGTATAGGTTAAAGTAATTAGAGCAATTAACACGTGACAAAACAGTTGCTAGTCGCTTTAAATTAAAACTAGCGGTCGCCCATTTCAATTCGGTTCTATTCAGTAAGGCTCTAATAGTTATGTAACTTAAAAATAGATATAATATGTTACAAAAATTATAAATAAAAGTTCATTACTTATATTTAGAACGTCTTTGTTTTGAACCAAAAGTCATAATGTCCAAAAACCTATCAATGATATTGTTTTTTTTGTAAATCATTTGGTAAGGAGCCATCGCAGTTATAGGTATTTCATTTAATTAATTTATAAGAAAACACATCTTTCTTCAAATTACTTAGTAGTAGATAAAAAAATAATCTTCGTTGGTGAACACGGAAACTCCTCAACGGAAAGCCAATCAGTCTCTAATAATTATGGGAACTGCAAAATACATAGTAATAAATACTTATTTCAAATAGAGCAAACAACAACTTGAAATCGTATAGGTAGGTAGGTACTTGAAATTTGCAATTACAATTTTGAAAATTTTCATGCTTAACCTTAAATCGGACTATCATATTATTTATATTATCTTCCTTTTATTAATTCTTATTTCCATTAATAATGATATAATAAAAGCTTTATTATTAAACCTATTACCCGTAGATACAACAGATGTTTTATTATTTTTTTTACGGCCGACGGCAATATAACCAGTTTTATTTCATGATTGCGTCCAGTTGGTTATAAGTGTTGTTACAACTTTACTGCTTATTACAAACGGGCGCAATATCTTTGAAGGAAGTAAGCGATTAACAAATCTAATGCTTTGTATGAATGTATTCTGATTCACGTTTAATTCGTAATGTTTGGGTGAAATGATAAGTCATCGTTTATCTTCACGATGCATCGTTAATCGAGCCACATTACTCAGACGATATTGCAAGTACCTGTTTTGTTTGTTAAAAGCATCTATCCGCTTAGTAGTGCTTAGGCTTTGTTATGAAAATATTTTTTATTCACATTAAATATTTATGTTATCCATTCTCAAGCAAACTTTTTGCTTTAATCTTAATTATTGTTGAAAAGTAACACTTTTAAAGTAAGAATTACTAACGTGGACTAGTTAAAGATACCACCTACCTACGATAGAGGCGTTGCAGTAAGTACGTAGTTAAGTAGGTACTCATCTACCTACTCGTTCGATATAATTCGTGTTTTCAAGACGAAGGGCAAAAAATACCGACCTCTCAGTCTTCGCACATAATGACCCCTTGTAACTCAACAGCGGATATCCTCCACATATGTTTTAGAGGAAACACAACGAGAACGAGTTTATCGGCTACCGTTTAACACACTCACACACATAGATACACATACAATTTTTATTTTGCTAAATTATTTACGTCCAGCTCTATCCTGTAGCAGTTACATATTTATTTTATATACAGTTAATATTATTTAATTTTAATTATTACCTGAGGTTACGGGTGTATGTATGTATGTTTGTATGTTTCTTTGGTACGCTCTGTAGACTAAACGGTTTGACGCCAGAGGGATTTTAGTTTGAAAGGTATTATTAGATTCGTCTTAATTGATAGTGACACTGGGTATATCAAAATTATAAAAATAAAAATGGCCGATGTGTTGGCGCTATATTTTAGGTGTTCAGATTTTTTTTCTTAAGCCATAAATGCCTTCGAATACCCTTTAAAGTAACTTTTCAGTTTATTTATTTAATAAGTTTTAAAAGTTTAAGTTTACAATAACAATATTTTTTAAATCGAACGACGCAACTTTCAGATTATTTATACCTACTTATACCAATGTCTTATAAATGTAAAAACCAATACATATTGTTAAGTGAGAGCCTCTAGAAGGTTTTTATCAAGTAGCAGCACAATTTCGTGTGCTATTACCTACATAATGTTTGCCCTAAAGGCACATTCGCGTGCCGAAAATTGCCAAAATAAAAAGAGATTTGACAGCGCGTACATTTTCTAAAATAATGATACATCTTCGACAGAATAAGTATTCATAAATGCTTAAGCTTGGCTCACTTACTGCTTATTGCATGCAAAAAGCGAGGTCAGTGATCTTGACCTAAGATGAATTGTACAATTTGGGATGTAGGCATGTATTAATAAATAATTGTTTGACTCTTCAAAGGAAGTGCGGTGTCGCGTCAGTCACATCTGATCAGAAATTTAATTGTTTGTAAATTTATACGTAATAAAAATCATACAAGCTTTATCCCCGATCAAGGCGCCGACTTTTAAACGTAGGTATAGAAGGTACTCAATATTAAGAAACGCATCCACTTTATTAGAATTAGACATGCAAGAACAACTACTCAAGCTTACTTTTTTCGAAATTGCGGGCTGCGGGCGATCGCGGTCCATTTTTTGTGCCTTGAGCTCCCGAGGCAAGCTAACTGACCAAATCACTGTGATGATGAATGATTGCCGAGATTTCGTTTAATGACCGCCGGTCTTAGCTCCTGACTGACAAGTAGGGTTGGCAAGTTGGCAGCTAATATTTTGACTCCTGGCAAGTGAAAGAGAATTTAAATTATCTGTATTGCCGTGCAACAGAATGTCCTCGTAGGTACATCTGTACATTATTTACATCTGCACAAATTATCTAATTTTAGATAGGTCATATATTTCAGTAAGTACGTACTAATGGTTTTAATAGGTGTATCCTATGTACGTCTATCTTAAAAATCCCTATTAAATGCAATATTACTTTACAGTTTAAGGTAGGTTCCTACCTACCTTATTATATGGTATATACTCGTAGGAACGGTGGTAGTACAACACTGGTCTAAAATGTTTTGTTTCTTATTTAATTGTCTGTTATAAAATAAAGTCAAACAAGGCGAGATACAGCCCTGGTATTTGTGGTAACTGTGACTACCACATCTCTTCCCGAACTGACCGGATGTCATTAAATTGTTCTTAAACATAAGGATGTTTTTACCTCTCTCTTATTGCAGATACAAATTTTAGCTAGGTATACATTTAATTTCCATCAAGCTTTCATGTTATTAAATAACTATACATGCATATTCCAAATGTCCTTGCCAAGAACAAAATGTAAATGAGACCAATATGTTAATCTAAAGAAATTCACACATACATTTAAAATGAAATACGATTTGTTTGCTGGTGCAACATGTATACATATATTATCTTATTATAATTAAGCGTG
>DWQK01004729.1:0-10176 GCA_018231225.1 Noctuana stator
CTCCAATTGAAATGCTAACGTATGACTTCATGTCTTGTTGCTTTTATTAAATAGAGTGGCAGGCATTTAATTTAAACATGTTTGATTTCAGTCTATTCGGAGCAGCTTTCGAGCAGGCAGCAACAAAGAGTGGAGCATCAGTTTCTTTGGACCACGTAGATACTTCAGTGATCACCCTCCCCGCTTCACAACGCACTCAGTTCTTAGACGCACTTACAGCGCTGTTGGCGTGACATAGATTATACGTTATGTTATAGCTCGTTACAGATCAAAAGCTAAGCTAATAATGGCTTATGTCAACTAACAGAAAGAAGTGAAGCTACGTTGCGTATGCTGACCTGAAGCTATGCAAGCTATTGTCTACAATTCTTCTATCACAGTGCATTATCAGTTGCAGACGGCAAATGCGACAACTGAAGCTCGAAGACACTCTAGATAGCTTATGTCTTGCTCTACAACCTGTTTATTAATCTTTAATACGGTTTGTGCTGAATATTTTTCTCATACTTAAGAGAAATTATCACTTCAGAACTAAAGTGGTGGGTGTAAAAATTGTTTGTATTATTGAGATGAGGATCACAACTGTAGGATAGTTATTATATGAACCACTGTCCTACCTAAGTATGAACAAAGTTGACAGTATAATGTAGAAAATAGTTATTAACCTTAATTAACATGTATAATCAATTTGTAGCTCCCTGCCTAACATAGATTTCTTAAACAGGAATTCTAATAGCATTTCCCAGTGATCTACCTCCAATATGACAAAGTTAAGTTGGATAAGTTTATTTGACCTTTACTAACTTACTGTGAAGTACCGAAATACTTCTTAACTGACTCCTTAAATTATGTCAACGTAGATGAATTAAATATTGGGAACAACTGTATGAGTAGCAAGTGATCTCAGATCAACTTAATAATAAATTCTGTTGAAAAATCTTCATAAATATAAGCGAATGAAATCTGGATGTATACATATTGATCTAAACTAAAAGTTAAAGTCAGGTTTGCCTTACGTAAAATGACATGAGTAATGAATAATTTAGTGGAACAGATAGTTATTTATATAATAGGTAGAATATTGATCAAGTCTGTTAAATTATAATTAAATTAAATTCGATTCGGAAGTCGTTAGATTATGAAATGTGCATAAGGAAAAATATAAGCTGAAAGAAAAAATGTGGATAGTGTTTTATAACTATTAATTAAAACATCCATTCACACTTTTTTTAGTAAAATTTCATTAATTAATTTTATCACATATAATAACCATTTAAGTGATTTGCCCCAGTGTTAGTTAGACAGTAAGATAAAGAACTGAATGATTGTATGAAATTATAAAGAAAATGTTTGTAATTAATACTAATTAAGCTTTTAAAAAATGATTTTTCGCCTCAAATCTGGTCACTCCAATCATTATGTAATTTTAGGAATGGATTTTTAGTTTATGAAGTTAATTATTAATTCATTTGACTTAATTATAATTTGTAAGTTTAATATTTATTGTAATTAATGTAATATCATAGAAAAATAAATGGTAATCACATGAAATACCCTGTTTATTCACTTTTAGTAATTCACATATAAAAATGGCTGACAAATATAAAATTCTTTTCATTGATTAAAAAAAAAAAAAACAATACACAACTTGAAAACACAATTACACACTTAAAATCTTAAACAGAGATCCAATTTCCTCCACTCCAATTCAGAATTTCAATTAACATTTATATTGAGACGATTTTCAAATGATAATTACAACTTACAATAAATACTCCATTTGCAAGCATTAAAATTGATTTCTTATAAACCTAGTAATAAGATCCAAGGCCCACTTTGGCTGGTCGTGTGGTACCATATGTCCAGCATTCCTTACTAACACCTCGGTTAGATTCCCAGCTTTTTTAAAGTACCCTGCAATGTCATTGTCTACCCTCCAAATATTTCGAGGAGCTGTCTTGTATTCATCAGCACTACTGAAGTGTAAATTACGTAAAAAGTTTTCAGTGAGTGGATACGCAACAATAATATCTAGTTGGCCATTGTAAAATAGTACTCTATAGTTAGACAATAGCTCAGTAAAGTAATGTGCAACCGATTTAGGTATGTCATATGCTAAGTGAAATTGTACTGCCTCGCCAGAATTGAAAGGCAGACCCCCAACATGAATGGACTTTCTTACTTTTTTATTACGAATCAGATCTGCGAACATTGATATATCTATAGTGTCGCCAGTCTCTAAAAAGTTGTAAAAATTGTCGAATCCAGTGTAGTTTTTGAAATAGGAAAAATTTGTCATGGCACCGTCTAACAACTGGTCCATGAGGATATCTGCTTGGGCCCAATTTTCTTTCTTTATTTCTTCCACAATTGATTCTTGCATCTTTAGGAACACTGCTCTTTGGTTTTGATCTATCAGTCCATGTTGGTATAAGTAGCTTCCATAGTCTATTTGGTTAACAGGGTCGCAATAAGCATTACCTAATGCTAAACCTTTTAAGTTAATTTGTTTATCATTTTTGGCATTCTGACGATGGATTTCCATAGCCAACGATGGTATATACTTTCCAGCATAAGATTCTCCTGCAACAAAAAACTCATTGCTTCTTAAATTTGGAAACATAGTAAAGAATTGTTGTAAACATTTGTATAAGCTTTCCGCAACACATTTCTCATCTGTGCAGTAGCCTTTGTCGTCATCTGTGAAGCTGAATCCGGTTCCAACTGGGTTGTCTATGAATATTAGATGATTGTTAATAGCCCAATGACGCTTTCGTAGAGCAAAACCATTTTTTTTGGCAATTAATGGTCCGTTTTCGGTAAAAAGCCCGAATAAGGAGCTGCCGCCCGGCCCGCCTTGCAGCCAAAGAACAACAGGTGCTGAACTATCTTTCGATAAGGGCGGAAAATACCAAAAATACATATTGGAATCGTATTTTTCATTTACAGTAAAGAAACCAGAGTAACTAGTAAACCCCATTTTTTCCGTAATTGAAACTTTTGAAAGATTACGAGCTAGTTCCAGAGCATGTTCCTGTATGTAAGGCGTCAGGATCAAGGGGTCACCGGCATCGTCATTTATTATAGCTTCCAGTTTCATTCTTGGATAAACATATGGGAAAAACGTACAGTTACAATATGAAAATAAAGTATTCGATATAAAAAATAGCAATACTAAACTGTGTTGAGAATTCTTCATGATTTTTATATTTACACAACAAACAAAACCAACTCGTTCGCTTATATATGTTTTCCAAACGCGTGAAAATTTAAATGAAATCAATATGTATCAATCATTTCAATCCATTTAATGTCACTGTCACTTCGCAAAAATGGTCTATGGTTTTCAACTTCTGAGTAAGGCGCTTCCAGAATATACGGATCATTTGAATGTTCAATTGTTTAAGCACTTTTAAATTAAAAATAGGATAAGTAATTCCACATTGAGAAAAATAGCAGAAAACAAGTAGGTAGGCATATAATATTGTGATGTATTTTGTAAGACTAACAAAGTAACGGTACAAAAAGGTTGTGTGATCAAATAACTGATAACTTAATAAACTAAGCGTTTTATTTTGTAAATGCTCCACAACACGATCTTTAATTTTTTGTTTAAATAATTTTATTAATCTGTAATGTTCAATATACGTAATCTGTGTATGTTTATGAATTTTGTTTTGTTTTATCTATGGTATTGCATTTTTTTTCGGCTAGCTTGATTGACCACCGGCGGGGACGCCATTATTGTGAAACAGAAATTGAAGGTAAAATTCACGTGCTAAAATAAATAAATCACGTTAAAAGTTTAATTACTGCACGAATTTTCACCAAATCCTCCTCATGGCTGACAATGACGATCTTCTCGACTACGAAGACGAAGAGCAGGCGGATCAACAGACCGTAGACGGAGCGTCGGAGGTGGCGCCAAAGAAAGAGGTTAAAGGGTCCTACGTATCCATTCACAGCTCGGGCTTCCGAGACTTCTTGCTGAAGCCGGAGATATTGCGGGCTATAGTAGACTGCGGTTTTGAGCACCCGTCGGAAGTGCAGCACGAATGTATCCCGCAAGCCGTACTTGGTATGGACATTTTGTGTCAAGCGAAGTCCGGTATGGGTAAGACTGCCGTGTTCGTTCTAGCGACGCTTCAGCAGTTGGAGCCGTCGGAGAACCACGTCTATGTGCTCGTCATGTGTCACACAAGAGAGTTGGCGTTTCAAATCAGCAAGGAGTACGAGCGATTCTCGAAATATATGCCCGGCGTTAGGGTATCAGTATTCTTTGGTGGAATGCCGGTTCAGAAGGACGAGGAAGTATTAAAAACTGCCTGCCCCCACATCGTCGTCGGCACTCCAGGCAGGATATTAGCTCTAGTCAATAACAAAAAGTTGAACCTCAAGCATCTGAAACACTTCATCCTGGACGAATGTGACAAAATGCTGGAGTCCCTAGACATGCGGCGAGATGTGCAGGAGATATTCCGGAACACGCCGCACGGTAAGCAAGTCATGATGTTCTCTGCCACCCTGAGCAAAGAAATCCGCCCGGTCTGTAAAAAGTTCATGCAGGACCCCATGGAAGTATACGTGGACGATGAAGCCAAGTTGACATTGCATGGCCTGCAGCAGCACTACGTCAAGCTTAAGGAGAACGAGAAGAACAAAAAGCTATTTGAGCTGTTAGATGTACTGGAGTTCAACCAAGTAGTGATCTTTGTTAAGTCTGTTCAACGATGCATAGCTTTAGCTCAACTACTCACAGATCAAAATTTCCCTGCAATTGGCATTCACCGCAGCATGACCCAAGATGAGCGTTTATCCCGTTACCAGCAGTTCAAGGACTTCCAGAAGCGCATTCTAGTTGCCACCAACTTATTTGGAAGAGGCATGGATATTGAGCGAGTCAACATTGTTTTCAATTACGACATGCCTGAAGATTCAGACACATACTTACATCGTGTCGCCCGAGCCGGGCGTTTCGGTACCAAAGGCCTGGCTATAACAATGGTCTCTGATGAAGGTGACGCCAAGATTCTCAACGAGGTCCAAGATAGATTTGATGTCAACATTACAGAATTGCCGGAAGAAATTGAGTTGTCTACTTACATAGAAGGCCGATAGATTTAAGAAATTAATTGTTTTCATTCCTTTTGTATTAACTAAGTGTGGTCTTTATCTGCCTATGTTTAAATTTGTCATTAATTAAGCACATTAATTATATAGAGATATAGTCTAATGTCATTAACTTCTACATTTTTTTGTAGTTATAAAATTGACAGTTTAACAAGCTACCCCAAAATCTTAATTTAGGATAAGATGTGATTAAAGTGACATTGATATTGTATATGCGATTTTTATTAAGATTTCCCGAAGTACCTGATTAGTAAAACTATGTTTAACTACAAATATTATTTTTCTAGTAACTGTCGCAAATTAAATTCTTGTAATAAATATTTTATAATTTAAGTGGTTTATAATTTATATGCAAGTAGGTTCCATAGTTGTGTATTTATCTCTATTTTATAAAGTATATAACAGAAATAATATCATAAAACAGAATGAGAGTAACATAGTTATGTTTACACAACTGAAAAAGTTAATTACGAATTAAGGAATGGGGCTATGCATTTAGAGAAGGTATTTAGTCCAAACTATGCTACAGTGCAACAAGATAAAATAATACTAATAGTATTAAATAAGGTTAATTAGGTGTGCCTATTAGCATTATAAACAATTGCAATGCAGAATTTTTTCTTGCTGGAAATTATTCCGAAAAATTATATACATACTTAATGAAGTTTTTTATCAAACTTTGAAGTAGGATTAGGTCAAAAAGTACTTAGGTACCTGTTTATTTTTCAATTCGTTTAGATCTAGAGACTACCTACAGTTTAAATCTTGACTTGAATATTTTTTTTAAGCTGATAAATAATGTAGTAAAATAGTACATTACAAAAAAAAACAAAAGTAGGTATAAAAACTTTATTTTATAGGTATTTGGCGATTCTCATTTTCTCTTAAAACCTAATTAAAGATTCAATATTCAGTAGGTAGTAACGGTTCTTTATAAACTGTCCTTACAGTAACTTCGCAAATCAGGAAAATATATAACATAATATATAATTAGGTAGGTATTATAGTTTTTAAATTTATGACATGTTATAATAGCCTCGTATTAATATTTTCTAATTTAAGAATATCTCTCTATAAATACATCACATAGTTCTTTAAATCACAATTTGGTGCGGGCAGCAAATCATTGATTTGTCAATAGAAATCAAAACAGTCAACAAAAACCAAAAGAAAATAGGTAAGTTTAATAATAGATGAAAATATTTCAACAATCATTGCAAATAATATTTTGTTTGCTGTATGCTTGTAGCTTAAGATATAAAAGATTTTAATCAAAAGGTAACACACAAAGGTTATCAAATAAAAAATAATAAACACAAGAGATTTGCAATTTATCAAAATTGCAATCCCTGTTTGATATTATTATAAGTTTTTTCATGAGTCAATCTGGTGATCATGTCGAGTGCCCACTTGGGTTGGTCGGCCGGCACCATGTGCCCAGCATTCCGGACCATTATCTCCACCAATCTCCCTGCCTGTTTCACATACCCCGCAAGTTCCCCATCAACTAACCACTGGAACCTTTTAGCAGTCGCATATTGCTTGGAACCTGAGAAATTTAGGTTTTTGAGGAAATTCAGTGTTAGCGGGTATGCAACAATTATATCTAACTGTCCGTTGTATATGAGCACATAATAATGGTCCAATAGCTCTGATAATATTGGTGCTACAGACTGCATTACGTCTTGTTTTAAATGTGTCTCAACTTCCTTCCCTGTATGGAAAGTTAGGTTGCCAACATGAATGGCTTTCCGGACATAGCTCTTTTGTATCATAGGGCCAAAATCTTCATAGCCCATATAATCCTTCGTGTGTAAGAAGTTGAAATAAAAACTGAAGCCTGTCATGTTGTAAAAAATGCTTTTGCCATCAATTAGGTCTCCATTTAAGAGTGTGTCGAAAGACTCAAAGGCATTGTCCCATTGCTCCTTTTTAATGAAGTCCATTGTCTTGCTTTCATAATCAGCAAAAACTTGGGCCTGGTTCCAGTCAATCAAACCAATTTGGTATAAATACTTGCTGTATACTAGTTGATGTACAGGGTCACACAGGCCATTTCCAATTGAAATTGCTTTTAGATTAATTTTTATTTCAGCATCTGGATTCTTCTTGTGTATGGTGTAAGCGAGGCTTGGCACGTACTTCCCAGCATACGATTCTCCGGTCACGAAAAATTTATTTTCCTGTAGTTCAGGAAACAGCTGAAAGAATTGTATCAGAGTTGAGTACAGGTGTTCACCAACTTGTGTCTGGTTGGTGCAGTAGCCTTTAGGGTCTCTTGTGAAGCTGAAGCCAGTGCCAACAGGGTTGTCTATGTAGATGAGGTGGTGGCTGAGAGCCCAGTTGTATTTGCGGCGTTCAAATTTCCCATCTCGAACCCGCAGGGGTCCGTTTTCGGTGAACAAACCATATAATGACGTAGCGCCAGGCCCGCCTTGAAGCCACAGGACCACTGGCGCGGTTTTCTTGTCCGGTATCATTGCAGGGAAGTACCAGAAGAATTGATTGGCGTCATATTTCTTGTCGACGGTAAAGAAGCCGGCGTAACTCTTTATTCGCAAGCTCTCCGTGAAAGGAACTCGTGCTAAACTCCTACCTTCAGTAATATTACCACTCTCAATAAAAGGTGTAAGGAATAAGGGGGAGCCTGGGTCTCCATCATCCGTTTCTCCTAACTTTAATGGGGGGTACTGATGGAAAAAACAATACACTGATGTGAATGCTTGTAAAATGAGAAATATCCGCAGGTTGGACATAATGTTTACAGTTCCGGCGAGTTTTGCGTTGACTGTACTAGATTGTACTGAACTGAATGTAAGAGGTTTTTATAAAGTTATCGGTACGGTTCGCCGGTTAATGTAAATGGTGACCACGACCTTCTTATCAATTTTATTTGAAAATTTATCTTGTGTTTATTTTGTTCACATTTTGTCAACTTAATGCAAGCCACAGACCAGACCACACCGTACCGTATATAGAATTTATTATAGTGTATTATCTATGGACCACATTCTCCGATAAGAGTTTAGTATTCTGTGACCAACTGACCACCGACACCACAGAGTAGTGAGTATATTTATAATTTTATATTATAGTACATATATTATATACCTATGATACATTTATTTATCTATTTAATTTAACACCAGATGGCGGTAATAATAAAATCGTCTATTTGAATTTGACGCTAGATGGCAGAACTATCACATGTTTTTCTGTGAACACTTGCGGCTGCAAGCTTTGCTATTGCTATTGCTACTACCACAAAGTCACAAACATATCAAATAAGTGTTGGATGTCCTATATTCCATTAAATTCCAGTAGTAAAAATAAAACACATGTATCTTCGTAATAACTTTATTTCAATATTTAAAACAAACGGATCACAGATATAAAAATAAAAATGTCATAAAATTAAGTGTGCTAATTTAAATACTACCTATTTAATTTTAATACATTTACGTGCTATTTACTAGTCGAATAGTTTTGAGAGAAACGCGACTACAAAACAAACAATAGATTTTACGAATTAAGAGCCATTAAATACGTACTGTGTTATCTTAAAGATTAATCTGTGTATTACTATTTACTTACATGTGTATTTCGCGAATATCTATACGAATTTTTGTTTGCGGATAGTGAACTTCGGTTAGTAAAATAGTTGCCTCGAAATGCCTCGAATAATCCAATGCGCAAATAGTAACGTCGCGAGTAATAGGGGAGCAAGTTATTTAGTAAAATGTATATTGAAAACAAGTAACGCTACATCTATAAACTATAGTGCTAGTAACCTTACAAATATGTTACATTTTGATAAGTGTGGACGCACATCTACGTATTATCCTTCTGAGTAACTCACCAACATCAGTAAAGCGTCTTCGGTTTATAATAATAATATTACGTAAAGTAAAATGTTTTCGTTATTTTTGGATTTTCCGGCGTTACTTGCGGTGCGCGGAGAGTTTTCCGTCAGATGTGCCTCCACCTTTATGCATGCTTCAAAATGGTAACGTCCCTATTGAATTTAATATTAATAATTCAAATAACAGACAGTATGTACCTATGAATTGTTTAAAATGACAGACGTAAATATTAATTTAAAATATTATGATCAAACTCTATGTTTATTTTCTTTGTATTTATTTGTGTATTATTCCTAGTTTCTATACATGGACCTACTAAAAGAATGGACTGAATGTCACAGTAACACACAGTGAAGTACAATAATGGCGACGGCGTTTGAATGTGTGAGTAAACGTCAACGAGAAAAAATTTGAATATCATGCTGTGAATGTGTGAGTGTAGCGACCTTGGCTTATTACGATAGCTTCACTTGTGTCTTACTGACATTCCGTTCCATTTATTTCATTTAATCTACGCTTCTACATCTAACATTTAACATTTCTCACTATACGGCTTCAAAGGTTTGAAGTCAGCATTACCGCTGAGGTAAGCGTCGACGAAATTCTGCACCGAATCCGTGGTGATCTCGTCTCCATACTTCATGGTGACCATCCGCTGCTTGGGGAAGTCAATAGCAGTCAGCAACGGTACTGCGTCGTCCAGGCCTATATGCTCTCGTATCATGTCAGCGCTGTCGGTACCATCGATGCCAATGAAGAACATGACGTGCTTGAATGATTTCTTCTTGCTTCTGGAAGTGCTTCTGGACGTGGTGTAGTCAAAGTCCATGGTTTCGTCGTCGGAGCTGTTCTGGTAGGGGCAGAAGCCGGGGAACTGGATGCTGCACTCCTCGTAGTAAGACTCTGCTGACGGAGTGAGGACTGATTCGGAGAATTCTATTTCGGAGTCCTCGTCATCTGAAAGGGTAAAAGGCAATTATGATTAAACTTGGCGAATTGTAACTGAATTATTGTTTATTAGCTGCTCGCCGCGGTTTCACCCGTGTGACGAATTGCAACGTAACGCTTAAACCTATAGCCTTCCTCAATAAATGGACTCACAGAATTTTTCAAATCGGTCCAGTAGTTCCTGAGATTAGCGCTTCCAAACAAAATTATTAGTAGGTATTGATATAAAATACGA
>DWQK01004730.1:0-10175 GCA_018231225.1 Noctuana stator
TACAAATTCCATCACCTAACTACTTGGATAGCTTAGAAAACTACATTAGCTGAAATTGATAAATACCTTCTTTATTTCATCATCAAGCACATGAATTTTTGTAACAAACTCCTGCTGGCTTAACCCCATTGTTTTCCTCACTGAAGACTCATCAAAATCATCTAATTGCTCAAGTCTATGTTTGACCTTCTCATTCAAATTAGAAACCTGTCTTATAAGTGCTGAAAAAGAACTAACTTAAAAGAAAATAATAATAAACAAAAAAGAAAAAAACTGTTATTAAAACTAATTACATATAATTTTCTCAATATTATCTTCACAAGATAAAGTATACATGCATACTTTTTTCTCCTCCTGGTAAGAAACTACTAATAATGGTTAATTTCTCTCCAGTTGTATATTTATTTAGTATTGATATTCGCCGGGCAGCCCAAGCCTTTGTATAGTTAATAAAGCCATGATCTATTTCTACAGGAATAATGTCCTGTAAAAGATGTTTAAATATGTATAAAAAAGTCAAACAATAAAAATGTGATTAAGTTTTACTCTACAACTTTGAACACTTTACCTCCTCTACATTCATTTGTTCAAACCTTAGCAAAGGATCCAATTCTTCAAAAGCTGAACTCCATTTTTGGAGACTCTCAACAAAATGTTTATTTGAATTACCTTTCTGGAATAAAAATGTTTTAAACAACTTATAATATAAATATTTATTATTATAGATCTTTATTATTCAAATTAATTCTATTTATCTATATATCCCACCACTCACTGACTGTTTTATAACATTATATACCATAATGTTAAAATTAGAAAAATATTTTCTAAAGACAAAACCCACCCATGTTTGTCACATGCATTCAACCCTTTATATCCCACAGTTGGGCATGGGCCTCTCCCTACAATAAGGGAAGGCCTGGAGTATACTCTACCACACTACTCTAATGCTGATTAGTGGAGATACAAGCCAGTAGCCAAACCATGTTGGATGTTGTCAAACCAAAGGTTCTCCAACCAAGTTTAACAACTGTTATGTATCGATAAAACAACCGGGACCGACGGCTTAACGTGCCCTCCGAAACACGGAAGCGCGCTTAAAATTATTCACTAGCGGCCACCCATCCGAGTACCGAAAATCCCGAGGTCACGGTTCACACGTTTGTCACATAAAATTTCATAAATAATAATACTTACGGTGTTAATCACCTCACTTTTTAAGGGGTGGGTACATACTTCTATGCTAGGATAAACATATTTGTCACATGTTGGGTTTCGTAAAGAACTCCTGCAAATAAGATTAATTCCAATGAATACATAATTTATACAAAAGCAATATATTATAACATTGCAATAATTATGTAGTTATTAATACTTTACCATTTATAATACACAGGCATTTTAAAGTTAAAATTTGTGTTATGAACACATAGGGTGTTATGAACACAAATTTAATTGTTAGGTAGTTAATCTTAATTGCTGCCGCATTAAACACTTTTAAACAGTAAAATAGTAAAGGGTAATTTCATAAAACTCCTTTTCACACTCGATTTAATTAGTTATTTATTCACTTCACTGTGTATATAGTAGTTAAAACTAAAAGTTTAGTACATAATACATATGCATTTAATTCAATTTTTAAAATATTAAAATAAATTTCTGATTTTGCTGGTTGTTTGATTAATTTTAATTTGATTGTTACTGTCAGTGTCAATACTGTCAGTACTATTAGTGTTGTGTGTTATGATGTAAGTACCCTCTGATGACAGATGACTTACATGTACTACAGACTACTTAAATGTACTACATAGAAGACATAATAGGTATTGCCTCTTTATTACATTCTGCATGCACTGCCTCTCACATTACGAAGCAATCAAGTCAAAAAACGAATGTGTTGTTTTATTTGTGAAATTACCTTAATAATTTCACGTATAATATAATCATGGTGAAATGCAACCAAAAATTCAAACTGTCATTAACGGTTGCTATCTCATACGTAATGTACAGTGTAGTCATTTTCTATATCCTCTGTCTACGATTGTGGCGATTCATTTTTTTAAGGTCATAGTGTCTAAATACACGAAATGAATACACGATTATCCTGTAAAAAGATTTATTAATATTTCAAACACAATTTTTATTTGCTATGTACAAATTACTTTGTAAAAATATTTATTTTGTCTTATTATATAATGATTTATTATTAATGTTATAGGCAACATTAGAAATGTATAATTGTAAAAAAAATATGAAAATTATTATGATAACTTAATTCATTGCAATTTTAACCCATAAGTACATCTATACATGCACTCAACAGTGGTTAATTTTCAAATATAATTATATATAACTATAATTTTATTTTCTCATATATTAATAAAATTAAATTGTATCAACAAACAACTTAAAACAATGGCATTAAAGTAATAGAATTATTATAAATTATAATTCCATCATGATTATGAATATGGCGTTCAGTACTAACAGCAATAGTTCACAAGTCACAACGACTGTAATCGATGTCATATCAAGATCCCAAACTAATTTTAGGAAATGCAGCAATTTCACTGGACGCATATAAATTCTATCGTTATTTATCAATATATAAAAACGCAAAAATGGAACTACGATCTAACCGAGTCCACCATAACAATATAGGCCGAACAGTCGAATAAGTCACGAGAAATAGTAATAGGGGCCGGTTCTTATGTATGTCGTGTATGTGGGCTTTCTCGGGTCCAAGGTTTGTGCATCTAGCGACGTGGGCCCCATGCGGCGGGCGCGGCAGGTGCAGCGGTCGCGGCAGGCGCAACGGCGTGCGGCACGGCGGCGCGCTGCGCGCCCGGCATGGTGGGGAACTCGTGCGTGGACGCCGTGTCGGGCGCGCGCTGTTCCCACGGTCCACCTTTCACCACGAAACCGGCCGCCGGCGCGCTCGTGTTGCCTCCCGCACCGCTTCCCCCACCGCTACTATTAGTATTCTCTGTGCTGAGCATTTCACCGAAGTCCAACGATGGTGCCGCTGGACGCTGATATCTATCTACGACGTCCTGAAGCTGTAGATAGTAAAAACAATGATATTATTATCTAAATTGGGCCTTTCCCTGGTAGGGCATAGGTCGTAAAGGATTGCTGGCAGGCAATAATTTTTGTCAGTCAATTTTGTAGTACATACAGAAGATGAAAAAGTCTTAAGTTAAATGATACATATTTATGAATCTGGGGAAACTAGAACTTTCTACTTTAATGGAAGATTATATAACAATAATTATTGATATAAGGTCTATTATCTCCCATATGTCATTCATAGCTAAAGAAACAATTATAGAATATAATAAATAATTTGCCTCTTTCTACATTTATAATAGTTAATTGAAGGTACAATAGTTCATTGAAGCTTCAAAAGTTGTTTGTTTCAAAAACAAGGTAGACCAACAGAACACAGAATGTTTACTCCCTATCACATCACTGACTATGGCTAGAAGTGCAAACATACACTAATATAAAAATTCAGTTTACATACATATTCCTCAGCAATATTGAGAAGATGATCCTTGGCATCAAGTACATTGTCTTCCTCGCCAGCGATGATGACGATGCTATCATCTCCATGTTTTGGGAAACGAATATCCACCTTATACTCTTCCATTATGCGTTTTATGTTCTTACCCCTCAGGCCAATAAGTCTTCTATGCACACGAGGATCAATATCGACTTCCTCCCGATATTGATTATCCTGTAAAAATTATATTTTTTAATGTCTATTCTCTCGAAATTCGAAGCAAAACGATATTTTAGTCCATCGTCACGTCACGTCACTAGCACGTGTAAATATACCATTTAAATAAGAGAATAAAAAACTGATTTTTGAATAGAAAGTACATTGTAGATATTTGTATTACAGTTTTGATTATATTTGCAAATAAATTATTAGTCTTTCAAACTCAAACCACATTTAATTACTAATTAGTAGCTCACAAAAGTTACAACATACCCAAGTATTTCTTAAAAATACATTTAATATCTCATGCTTACCAATTGATGAACTATTCCCATTATGGCATCCTTAGCTTGTTGTGCTTTATCTTCATAACCCTGAATGGTAATTATATCATCGTCAGGGTCGCCACGCTTGGGCAGATTTATTTGTACCCCATAATCAGTGCGGATCTTGGTAATCACTGAACCACCTTTGCCAATAACAAGTGGATGATACTCAGGGTCAACTTTAAATTTGAGTTCAAATGACCTGAAATTAATTTATTATAAAAAATAACAAATAGCTTTACAATGCCACTGTAAGTACAAAAGTTAACAATGCCAAAACAAATAAAATGAATTACCTGAGAAGCCTATCTTCTTTCTCCTTCTCCATTTCCACAATTTTATCAGCGAGTGCTTCTTTTGCTTTTTCAACATTTGTAGGTGTGCCAGTCACCTGAAGAGTTATGTTATGTAATTATCAGTTTTAGTGTTAAAAAGTATTAAATGAAAACAAAACAGCTTAATTTCTATTGATCATACCTTAACATTGTCAGTATTTTCATCAGCAGGTGGCATTAAAATATGAACGTCATAAGTTTGCATTAATTCTCTCCTCTTTTGACCAGCAAGGACACGGTGTAGTTCATTGGGCACATTCACTTCTATGGTAATAGGCACCTATAAGACAAGGATTGTTACTATTCTTAATCATCATATAGAAAATTGTGTTCATATTGAACCTTTTCACTTTAGTAGTAAATAGTATTCGACGTGACACAAGTCCCCCTACCTCCATAAAAAATTTAAAAGACTATAAAATCCTGTTTACCTGTTCAAGTAAAGCATTTTTAGCAGCTTCACAATTCTCTGGACGACCCGTTATTCTAATAATGTCATTGACACCAGGCTCTGCATTATCATCATGGTTCTTCACAGGAATATCCGCACCCTCACCCATGTCACGCTCTGGGAACTTGATCTGAACATCGAATTCTGCAGTAATGTCCTTAACCTTTGCTCCTCGAGCTCCCATCACTGTACGATGGTGTCTTTGCGGTATTATGCACTCGATCGTAACCTGAATTAGAAGTGAATATATTAAATCTTAAATTGATATCAATATTTATTATGAACTTACACACAAGGGTTGGGTACAATTGATCAAATTGGTCGCAGTGGCTGTTGGATCAGTAACTGATAAAGTTAACAAGTGAAAATTGTGTGATTTTCAGTACAGATGTTTGCAAATAAAAACCTTAGATTCCAAGTCCTCGATGATCTCAGCGATGCGCGCCTTGGCCGCCTCAATACAGTCCTTGGGCCCCTTGAGCACGACGCGATCGCTACTGACGCCTTGCCGAGGAAACGAAATCTGCACGCCGCCGCAGTCCTCCGCGATGCGACGCAGCACCTGACGTCAACACCCTACACTTAATACCATGCGGGACTATCGGAAATATTATCTACGACCCACTGCTACTAATAACACTGCCACGGGAAATAATCTGCATTTTATATATAGTTATATAAAACACTTTCAAAATGCAAGTCTCAGGTTGCACCTTTTGAGTACTAAGATTGTTCCCTCTTTGCCTGCATCTATATTTGTATCTGAATTACAATAAGAATTTAAGCCTGCAAATGTAATAACAAGAAAAAAGCACCTCGCCACGACGCGCTACGAAGTGTCGATGGTGTCGCGGCGCCACTGACATCTCGCCTTCCGACACGTTGCTAATCTCCGCCACCGCCGTCTCGAGCTGCTTGCGTGCCGCCTCCACCTGCTCCTCGCGACCTAACATACAACAATCATATGGATAACATTTTAAATTTATGAGGTCATAACAATACGACAGTAACTCCATTGACAGATTTTATTATTACAAATTAGCCTCATTATCCTATAAATAAGCCGTTTGATGGGCATTATGACTGGCTGTACACGATTTATGACATCGTAGTTACTGAAATTGATTTATAGACATTTCTTTAAAAATCATACTGCTATTTAAATTTAATTTAATTTTAAGTGATCTACTGTTTATAATTCTGTGATGTCTAATTTGTAATAAGGAAATACAACACGCTTAATAATAAGGCTCTCTCAGCTTAGTTTATTAATGACGTTGCAGTTTGTATTTGAAGTATTTAATTAAGATAATCTATTTAACAGGGAACTTTTTGTACTTACCCATTATGAAAATAGATTCTTTGTCTTCGTCCTTCTCAGTCGGGAAAATAATTCGCGCACCAGTTTGCTCTCGAATCTTCTTAATATTAGCACCATTCTTTCCAATTAAAAATTTATGATGTTCTGGTTTGGCCTTGACAGTAGTAGTATGCGACGTGAGTTCTCGCTCGGATGCATGTGCTAATAGCTGCACTTTCGCCTTTTCTACATCTTCAACAGGGCCTTTAATAACGACTTTGTCACTATCACTGTCTGCTGGTGGGAATTTGATTAGGACACCACCACACTCCTCCATTATAGAATGTATAAGTTTTCCACCAGCACCAATCAAGGAGTTATAATATTTCGGGGCAATGGTTACTTCTTCAGTGACAATGTTAGCTTTCTCATTGTGAATTTGTTGTATTCTTTTCACAGCTTCTTCAACGTTTTCACGCTTACCGCGAACTGTAATAACATCACTGTCAACGCCCTCGGCCGGGAGATCAATAGTAGTTTGAGTTTCATCTCGAATTTTTCTCAAATTTACCCCTCCTTTACCAATGATAAATTTGTGGAATTGTTTGAAAATTGGCACTTCTTGAACATAAGATGACTCTGCAATTTCTTTAATCCATTTATGTAAATACTTTTCACATTTCTCAATATCTTCCTGGGGTCCCCGCAATTTAATTGGGCTTCTTTTCTGGCCTTGGTCAGGCAGTGAAATAAGTACACGTTCAAATTTCTCGCGAATTTCCTTAATTTTTTCCCCTCTTACTCCTATTAATGACTTAATATACCTGTGATCAACATACACTTCCTTAGATCTCTCATTCTCCAGTTTCATAACCATCTCTTTTAATTCTCTCTCAGCATCAGCAACACCTTGATGGCTGCCTTCTATGCGAATAACATTATTACCATCATTTTCAATAATATTAATAACTACACCAGTCTCAACCTTCAGTCTGTTAACTGCAAAAGAAGTTTAAAACGTATTAATATTTAAATATTCAACACTATTGAGTTTCTCAATATTTTTCAATGTGTAAGCTACACTTACTGTTTGTTCCATTCTTGCCAATAATATGCTTAAAGAATTTAGGATCAACAGAAAGCTCAACATAAGTAAGGGTAGCAAGCAAGTTCTTTACAAAATCATCCAATTCCACTTGCGCTCTCTCCACTTCCTCAGGGGGGCCGTCGATCTTTACCTTGTCTTCAGAGTGTGTAATATCTACATGTACCTGTTGAAAGTAAAACGTAATATTAAGTGAGTTTATTATTAATTATAAAATATATAAATAAATATAATAAAATATAAACATTATATAAAATAGTAGTATTTGTACCAAACAAAATTAAAACAAAAAAAGCATGAACATTTTCGTGATGTAAATTTTGCTTAAGTAGTAATAAAAAAAACAGTGTACACCATTTGATTCTTATACTAAGCTATTGATATAAAAAGAATTAACCTTCGAGAAGTCCTGGGTAATTTTTTTTATATTCGATCCATTCTTTCCAATAATATATTTATGAATCCATGTTGGTGCATCAACAGTTGCAGTTTTTACAGAGTTCGCCTTTTCACATACTTTTGAGAGAGCTAGAAATTAACACATAATTTAAATAAATCGTGCATAATTTAAACTGCTTAGTTTGATAATGAAAAATTTCTTCAAAACTAAACATCATACAAACCAAGTCCAATCTTGTTGTGGGGTCCATGCAGTGTAATTGTTCCCGTGGTAGAATCAGGGGGTGGCATTTCAACAGATACACCAGTCTCCTTCAAAATTTCTTGGATAGTTGTGCCACGAGCTCCAATTACATATTTATGTTGGGATTTCGGTACTTCCACTCTAACAGTAGAGCACTTTTTAACCTATAATTTAATAATAAATAAATTTTACAGCTATAAAAATATTTAATCTTTATTGACATTTAAGCATAATATTAAATCTACATTTTTAAAACAATTCATCACTTACCATGTCTTCGTAAATCTGCTCAATCTGAGCTTTTGCTGCCATTACACCCGTTTTTTCTCCTGCAATAACAATTTCATCGCTTTGCGTAGATGCCGGTGGAATATGAATACGGGCGCCAGTCTCTGCGCTCAGAGCAGCTGCGCGCTCTCCGAATGGGCCTTGAATGAATGGATGGTAGATCTTCGGTACAGTAACGCGTTCAAATGCTTTACGCGACTAAAACATAAATCATAAAACATAAATCATAATTAAATACTAATAATAAACTTGTACTTTCAGAATCTTGTTCTATACAAACATTAGTGTATTGTCTTATCTAGTGTGACATGTAAAACAATCCATTTAAAAACAGTTTATATCAAAACCACTTTTGTAAACTGTAGAAAAAATTTATTAACACACATAAAATACTTGCCTGTTCCTCAGAGCACACACGGATCTCATGTTCTGCTTTCTCTATACCCTCTTTAGTTCCAGTAATAGTTACGATCTCACTGTTGTCAGCAATACTAGGAACACTAATCTTAGTTGCAGTAACCTTTTCCAGATCTTTCAACTTTTGTCCCTGTTTTCCCAAAATCCAACGGTGATGTTCTTTGGGGATTGAAATTTGCTTGCTAGCCTGAAAGAGATAAGTTATGGGTAAGATTGAGATATTAAAACAAATATTATAAAGAAAGATGTAAAAAATAATTTTCGATACCTGTTGTTGGAAATGAGTTAAGATTTGACGTCTGGCCTCAAGAACAGCACTATGCTTTCCAGTAATCAAAAATGTAAGACTACCATCTTTGCTTGTTGAAATCTCAATATGCGCGTCAGTATCCTTAGTTATAGCTTGGCAAGTTCTCAAAGATTCTCCCTCACCAAAAGTATTAGCATTGTCAAGTTTTCTTTCTTCATATGGCACATGAAATACCTAAAAATACGAAATACTGTATTTTGCTAAGAACTTATACATCAAATTATCAACTGCTGATAAAATATTTTGATAACGTGGCCCAATAGTAAAAAAATATATGTGCAAATGCAAGGTTAAATTGATTGAATATAATTACCTTCTACTTGTATTTAAGTTAAGAAGTTTATTGTAACTATTTTGTACTAACTTGATATATGACTAGCTGACTGTTTGATGATAAAATAAAATGACTAATAAAATAATACAGCTGATAGTGCAATAAGTTCATGAATTTTAAATAAAAAATATAACATAAAAAGCTATCAGTAAAAAAACTGCTAGGCAACACTGGCATATGTTAATTTTTTTATCTCTACATTTACATAACACATAATCACTTGACACGTGTACAAGACTGCAAGATCTTTTTAATACCTGAGTATGTAGAGATGAGCCAACACGCAGTTTATTGGTTACTTGCTGTATGTTGCGTTGCACAGGTGGTTGTGAATGTGGCAACGCCGGGAACAGGTCGTCGTAAGCATACGAGCCACTATTATCATAACCCACATTATTAATTTCCTCAGTATGTCCAGGTATCTCAGAATGAACAGGTAACGTGTCTCCAACCATCATTGATTGTTGCTGATGCATCATTTTTGTCTCCTCCAGCAGTCCTTGTCCGCGCCGAGTCGTTACAGTACTACAGTAAAAATTATTATCATATTATCGTCACATTTGGAACATGTAATTACATCATATGTTTGAACATATGGTAAGACCTATTGTTGAACCTCATTAAACAAGTTGCTCATTAATTTACATTCAATGTAGGTTTCAGAAATAAGATTACAATATTGTACAAGTTTATTAAAACATACATTTAAATACAGAATTCAAAAAGGAGGAGGTTTGATGTTCAGGTGTATGTATATTTTTTTTCCTTTATGATGTAGAGAAGGCGTAAGGCTACTTTTTGTAAATATAGGGATATTCCATGTCCTGTGGGATGCACATTTAAAAAATATATATATATATATATATATATATATATATATATATATACATCTCGAGAGCACACGCGTCTTATCTCCAGTCACGGTAGAGGCTCGCATACGGC
>DWQK01004731.1:0-10174 GCA_018231225.1 Noctuana stator
ACACTATATTATTTATTAATTTAGATAATTACAAATAACAATTTATAAAAACAAAGATTATAATTCTGTCGTGCACAATTTTTTATAAATACATATTTTAAAAAAATTACATGTGTTCGTCCAATTATATTTTATCATAAATTTGTTATTTATATCATTCCGTACAATCCGCAAATTTAAGAAATCTATGTGTAAGGTAATATTGCTGTTATGTTTGAACACTTCTACTCAATTGATTACTATTTTTTGTAGCGCGTTCATTGATTTACTGCTCTAAGGTCGACTGGCATTGAATGCTTTAAGCATTAAGTCTGCCTTAGTTCTGATACTTTGTACAGATTAAAAGTATAAAGTTAAAGTTGGAGTTTCTCGGAATCTTCATAGTTTTCTACAGTCAATCGATTTTCGTATTTTTCATTTGAGATTGAATTCGCAAATGAAGAATCTGAAACCGCAAAATGGGAAACCGTGAAGATGGAACTGTACTGACGTATTCGTTCGTAAACTTTTGTAAAATAAATTCTGTATTCCTTATTTCCCTAGTCCCTAACCGCACTGAGATAAAAGCAAAGTTCCGTTTTGGCGCGTCGTTGTCGATCCTCGGCCTTCGGTCCTTTTATGTTTTAATCCGTTTTTCAGAGTCTGGCCGAAACTCATTTGTGAGCTTAAATTAGTTGGACGGAAAATTTTGCTTAATTTTTGTACCAATTTTTAAAATTAATAAGTCAAGTTTTCTCTTATCATTGCGAACGCTTTTTAATTTGTAATCAATCACACAAAAAATAAAAACTTCAAAAACAACATAGAACAACTGATGCTTGTAGTAAGTGAACTTTTAATAAGTTTATGGTTAGTGAATATTACTATATTTGTTAAAATGTTCTTTTGTTAGGTTTCTTAGAACAAAAATCTACTCGTATTTATGAATCATTTGTTTGCGGAAATAACTTTACTTTCCAATAATCATTAATATTCATAAATATTAACAGGATTTACAGAGCTACCGTGGTCAAGTTACAATATCTATGTACTTTTGTACCAAAGCTTCTGTAAACTGCTAACCGTGTTGCTCTGAATCCAAACTTATTACTTACGTACGGTAGGGGGTACTTATAAAGTTACGATGCTAACGTAACTTTGGACGGAGTAAGTAAACTGCAGTGATATGTTAAGCAATAACATCTATGTAACTATGCACATACCTAATCTACCTGGCACAGGCGGACATTATTGCGTCCGTGATTAAATTTAGGAAACAGCTAGCCAACAGTAGTTTCCGAACCATTATAATGAAATTAAACTACAAGCAATGTAGCTATAGTTACCGTGAAATAGAATAAAAAGTGGCAAATTTAATACGCGCTTCTGTGCTTCGGAGGGCACAGTAAGGCGTTGGTGCCAGTTGGAAAGGATAACAGTCGCTACTACCAATTCGCATTAAAGCAGCGTGGTGGACTATGCTCGTGCCGGCCTGCCCTGGTTATGGGGAGAGCCCCTTGCTCCGCAGTGGGCCATAAAATAGGTTTCTAATAGATATTTAATACTTAATAGTATAGATTAGAATCAATTAAATACTGATTGGTTCATTTGTTTATACAGGTACTGTACACGAGAATAGCTGTAGGACTGTGGCAGAGCTCGCACGGGCTGGAGCAGCTAAGCAATGTTCAGTGCTGCGCTGCGCAACATCCACGTAATGAAAAGGGCCAGTTTGAGCCGCAAAGAACCTTCATCGGCACCACTGAGACTAAGGTAAGCACAAACAAGCATCTTCTTGATCTTATTTAATACGTTATTTCAGGTGAGGTAAGTACCATACCTACGAGCTTCCAGTACCTACTATTTAGTTGATACAATTAGTTTTCATGTAATTTATACTAGCAGGAAAACACAACTTGTATTGAAAAGCAATGTTATCATTTGCTATACCGGATGGTTTCATTTTAAATATATTGTGTTCTAACTATAAATAGTATAAAGTCCAGTCAAGGATTAGCGCGCGCTATCTAACGTTAACAGTAGGAGCGCCCGGATCGACAGCTTAACATACTACATTATATGCACGGAAACGCGTGTGTATTGAAATAAAATATTATTTTAGAATATTTTTCCAGTGATAATTTCATTTGTAAAAAAAATTAAGTAATTTGTAATGTAGTCGCCTCAATTAATTACTTTTTCATAATCAACATAATTACCATCATAATTTGGTTTTTATCAAGCTAATTAAAATTTTCCATCGTTATTTTGTTATTTCATTTCGGGGAACTGGCTTGTTCATTAAGTTGGTCATGTTGTGCGCAGATGGGGTAAGCTAAATACTCATAGTAATAGGTATTTCGTATTTACAGTAGCTTAAATGATTTTTGGGTCACCTCAAAATATCAGAATAGAGTAGAAATTTTTTACAAACTATGTAATTACAATTTTTTTCATTATGCCTATCGAAATGCCTTATAAATATTGGCTATGAATATTGGATATTAGTATAAACGTACATCTTAGTATACTTTGTATTTATGTACAGAATTGTTAAATGTTAAATTTACTAATGAAGTAATTGTGGCATGTACCTATATCCTAGATATGTAATAATTTTCTATGTTTTTCTACTGAAGACCTTATTAGGTTGTTTAATAAATATGAAGATATGTGATTTTTTTTATTAAAAATTAGTTTTTATTTCTAGGATAGATTTTTCTTTTTATATTATAATATGTAATAAACAAGCGCGCAATATAGCTAAATTTAAAAAAGAAACAACTGTTTTAATCATAAAGTAAAATGAAAAGGGACTTCTATTTTGAGAACGTAATTAAGATTTGTATGGTAAACAAATTGAAATTTTTGTACGACTAAAATATTTAGCTTTAAATAAGAACAATTTCAGATTCTTTTAACATTTATAATATACCTATTCGCAATTCCTAAATAAAGACCGCTGTGAGAACGGTGGTATCATATTGCCTTTTAATAGCATATCAATTACTAATTTCAGTTTTTTTTATTTTCACTAATATTTTGGAATAAGTCGATATAAAGTATTCAATTGTTCGTGACTCAGTTTTACCCGGTGCTCCGTCCCGCTGGATGGAACGAAATGAAGAGGAATCAAAAGAAAAGAAACAGTTACTACAACATAGAGTTTTAACTTTTTAGATCGAATCAAATTACGTTACGAATATCACAAGTTAGCTTGGATAATGCGCTTCTACGGATTTTGAGAGTGGAGCATAATAGTCAATGATTTAAGTGAGAGGGACGACAGTGTAATAAAAGAGGGTCTACTGTTTGGCTCTACAATGGCTTAGCAGGAGAATTCATGGGCCACAAAGCGATCGAATAATAATTTTCAGCTTGCCGTCTCTCAAGATTAGATGTTCCCTATTCAGAGAAATCAAGTGGCTACGAAGTAAATTACAGATTCCGTATTATTGACAATGTGACAATTTGATATTGCCTTTTGAATACGAGAAATTGAACATTAATGAAATGTTCTTATGTAGGTAGACTCCTATAGAGTGTGGAGATTTATATTTGTGTGAAAAAATGCGCTAGTAGACTCCTATACAGTGTGGAGATTTATATTTGTGTGAAAAAATGCGCTATAATTTTGGTCGCTTTTGAAATTACAGGAACATTAATTTATAAATAAGCCCTGTAAAAATTTAACTACAATGTTTTATATAAAATAAGTCAGCCAAACAAGCTGATAGACCACCTGATGATTATAGTGGCTTTACCAAGAGTTCTCAAAACCGTAAAAGAGATACTCGTAAATAGGCGTACAGTGCAGTGGTTAGAAATTCGAGGTCCATTACTCATCTCATAGAAAACTAATGGCTGAAATTTAAAAATAATCATTAATAAAATTCCCTGTCTTCAATACTAGTGTACGAGGGCTTTGCGTAGCTCAATGTGGAAGAAAAATAAATTTTGCACTTTTTTAAATTAAATACGATGTACCTACTGCGCTACCGGTAATGTTAGGGCTCCGTTGACCGCCATGTTAACCACTACACCACCCGGGTCAATATTAACCCAATCTCAATAAAAATAAATGGAAAGCACTTAAAGTTTATAGTTATAAAATTCGGAAAAAATATTGTACATTCGGATTTACTCCGCATTTTGAAATTGGAATTTAGTAGGTATAGATTTTTAAACATTTTTTACATTTGCAAGTGGCTTCTTGTAAGGAATATGTAGGAGGTAAATATTAAATTTAAAATTATGAACCGATTGATTACCAAACCTACTTATTAATCAACTTTATAGAATTTTGGTTAATTGTAGCAATAGTGTGTGGATAGTCGAGGAAGATCTCCTTAAATTATTCCTCATTCATGGACATTCTTTAGAGTAGGTATGCCACTAACTTTTCTCATTTTTAGTTCGCTCCTAGCGCTTGTAAGCTCAGCTCATAGAAACTTTTTCACCAGTGTTATTAATATCGGAAAAAAAAATTCCCGAGTACCTATACCAAACTTGTTATTGAATACGGCCAATATTAGCTTAAGATTCCAATAAAAATCTTAAACAACTCTAACCCTTTCTGAAGTCATATTTTTATTTTGCTATTTCTTGATTTCATTTTCGTAAGGCTTAGCTAATATTTGTATGTAATATGTACTGTATCTTTGTGTAAATAAAAAAGAAGTACGTATACGTACCTAAAATACTTACTATTGTAAAATACTTACTACGAGTATTGTATGCTGGTGGCTGGTGCTCCAGTTTTAAGGCCCTGGGCAATCCTCTGATCGATTTACCGCACGACTTAAGTCCTTATTAAGATCTTTGTCCCGGTTCAGTGTGTTTATGTAATTGTATTTCTGTGTGTGTATGTCTGTGATCCCTACGATACGAAGAATCCTAGTACGGGCTCCTAAATGCGAGTTCTTTAAATGTATAAGGAAAAGAGACAATCCATACAATAAAACTTTGTAAGTATGGAGAAATGTTTAAGTTTACAAATATCTATTAAGTTATTTATTTATTTAATACTTCTTGTAAGGCCCTGATACAAAGACCCTGTGGCATTCTCCACCAGACAAACCTGGATGATGGAAAAATAGTATGGTAGTCGATACTGACATTGTCATAAATAAGAAAAAAAGGTTTTCAATTAAATAATACATAAAGTTAATAACAATAAATAATTCATAATACCACTGTATTTCTATGTATGTATACATAAATTAATATTATGTTGACTAAGTACCTACAAATGAACGTGTCTAAGACGGCAGAATGAATTTACGTAGATGATAGGCATCTAGGTAGTATTCCCACACTTGTGTCTCGAATGACAATTCCGACAACCCAAAACACTTGTAGGATACGTTATTTCATTTCAACATTCCATGCCTGCGTAAATTCTAAATATTATTCTGTTGTATCAAACCTATTCGTAACTTCCAAGTTTCAGGTTTATATGATAATGAAAAGGGTAAAGTCTAGCTACGCTATGAGATAAGGACGTAAGTATTTCTGGTCATATTAACTGAACAAGGATCAAGTACTACGCAAAAACTGTGTAGGTACCTTGCTTGGTACAGACTACAGATAAAAAATAAAATTTACCTAAAGTAATTACATGGAAATGGGTTCCAGATTCAAAAGTCGGATATTACTACGAGCTACGTAGACGGTGGCACATAATGCTTTCCGCAATTGCTTTGATCAGAACGTTCATTTGCTAAATCTGAGAAATTCAATTCGAATAATGAATTCTCTCGTTGATGAAAGAAATACGATTGAACATTTTGAATAATGTTTGTCACCAACCTGTTATCGTTTACTTCAAAATATTTATTTTAGCAAAATATATCAGTGACGAAACGTACTTACAACACCTACAAAATGACAAATAATTACTAAAAAAGTACATATATTAAAGTGAAGAATAAATCATACTGTCTCGCAAAATCTACTTCAAACCATTAAGAAGACCGATTACAAGTTTTGAATGCCACTCATAGTTAAAATAAACCCAAATAAAATCGTTTTTTTTTTAGAAAACTTTCGAATCGAAAAATGTCGATCTAAATAAGACTTAGGTACTAGTCTGACACATATTATTTAAACATATGCATTGTTTTGCTTGTTAAATATTTGTAAATAAAATTAATAGTTACTTCGAATTATAGCAAATAGGTGCCTATATTAATACAACATAATTTATTTTATATTGTCAACCATACTGGGTAGGTATACAAAAGTCGGGCAAGCAATTTTGTATTATGAATCCCACACATAACAAGGCTAGGACAGAGCGGTCTCTCCATATAAATAATACATTACATAGGTACATTAATAATATATAAAACATGAGAAATAAAAGAAATATATTTTACGCCCTCCACACGCCTAAACTCGTGAGAACTTTTTGATATTGCTTCTCTCAAAAGATATGTCCTTGACATGTAGGTAGCTAACTTGATTATGTATGTATGTATGTATTTCAAACCGAATAATAACTGTTTTCTGCTTTGTCTTCAAGGACAATCATATTAGGAGGTTGGAAAACAAAAATGTGTTAGGTTTCTAATAGGTACAGGTAGGTATGTTGTACATAAACTTGATTTATTAATTTAACTTTTTGTTGCAGAGAAATCACGCAAACGCTGTCAAGGCAAAGCCTGCTGCTCACGAAACTCGCAACTGTCATCATTTGAGCCATCTGTCGCGCAACGTGCTGCGCGCACGGCGGGGAGTAGTGCGGATGCTTATCGTGGTCGTCCTCACCTTCGCCGTATGTAACCTCCCCTTCCACGCACGTAAGATGTGGCAGTACTGGTCCAGCGGCTACCAAGGCACCAGTGACTTTAGTGCTCTGTTAACACCACTTACTTTTCTCATCACATACTTCAACTCCGGCATTAATCCTTTGCTCTACGCATTTCTGTCAAAAAACTTTAGAAAAGGCATGAGGGAACTTTTGTTCTGCAAATATCATGGGAAAAGGAAGAGTGAAAACCTGATTCTTCTGAACCGCGTCGGAGGAATGGGTCTGCGGAGAAGCTCGACTCGATCAACGCGTGCTAACTGCAGCACTGTGACTATGGCCCCCAATGGAGAATCATGAGGGTTACATCATCGCCGCTTCCTGTACAAGGTGGAAAATATAGATATTTCCTGATTAACGGAGAGTACCGACGAGGTAACCGATAGCAGTGGATTGTACACCATTTCTACTGTTTCTAGGCGGGATTTGTATGATTAAAAGGTGTCCTATTCGTTGAAGTGCCCGTCTTATATAAATATGGACGTCACTTTGGGCGTGTGCCTCGTCAGCATGGTATGAAAGTACAAAGAACAAAAGGACGATTGGACTTAGTGATCTCATGAGCTTAATGTTGTGATTGTCGTAATGAATTATCAAGCGATTTGCCAATTCAAAATTTTGTATAAAACTTTTCTTATAGGTCCTAACTACTTTAGTCAAAACAATATAACATTTAAAATTTATCACTTCTATAATAAAAATGTAAATAATTTTCAATATTTTTGCATAATATCAGATTGGAAACAAATATCTTAGTCTAACAGTTGTTATAAATACTCCGTACAAATAATTTTGTAATCGTTAGAATAGAATCATTAAAAATATAAATTCTATAAATTATTAAATATGTATTTGTCTAAGTCTTGATGTCGGTAGTAAGTAAGCATCATGATCAGATGTAGCTATAAAAATTACCGCAATTGTTCTAAAATTACTTGCTGCCAGATATAAAGGTAGCTAAGTAATTAAAATACATACATAGTATTAAATAGTGTACATTTACTCTCATATTATCTCTCCTTCAATATGGGATAATCTCCTTAACAAACAAGAACAAAAATTCCTTTGTGTTAGACTTCGTGTTAGTACATTTAATTGTACAAATAACATATTTATTTGCAAAAATATCGGTAGGTACAACAACAGCTCTAGTCCCACAATATAGATTGCAATGTACATAAAATGTAATATATGTGTACGATGTCCAGTGACAATACAATAATCTGATGTAGGCAGAAGCAGTTCAACCCGGAAAGCTGTATCAAAGAGGCTTTTCCGGAAATGTATCCCGGAAAATGTGTTGCCCGTTCCTCTTTATTAATTATCAAAGCCTCCCACGTGGCTTTTATTGTAGGACGCGCCGCGAGATTTTCGCAAAACTGATATAAAAATATTTAACTAAGCGATGAAAGTAAATATAATCAGATAACGATACCACCCACGAGAATATTAGAAAGAAAAATACTTATTGGTCACTAAAACGACTCGAAATCACATCATATAAACAAACAAATATAGATATCTTATTATTACATATCCTTACCACATGCCTACTCGTAGGTAGGTAATAGTAGGGTTTAGCGTACTACAACTTAATTATAATAATATTCGGCATAGACTAACCATATTCGGTATCCCTATGTTACGAAATGGTCTTAACTGATCGTGTTCTACATATGTATAATATGTATGCAAGCTATAGCGCTGATTTTTAGTGAAGCCAAATTGCAGATAATATTAATATTCAGAAACCGATGTGCAGAGTAATGGTTTAAAAGAAAAATAAAAAAGCTATTTAATGACACAGTAAAAAAACCTACGAGTATATACGAGTACATAATTGTTAAAAATATTTTTTAAAACACTCACCTTACATGTATACCTACTACCTTAACTTATTACAGTTACTATTTCTATCAAATAACGATAACGTTAACCTCCAATATCTACTCGAAGACGCAAAATTCATTTTCAATTTCATAACAACGGCTTGATGTTCAGCAGTCTGTGTGGTGTGGTTACCGAAGATACGAGAATAAAAATACACTAGTCAGCACAGCGCTTCTGCATTGTGGTGAATTTCACTGTGGAAAATAGAATTTTTGCGTTGTAGAACTTTATTAATTTTCTTGACATGAACAAATTCTATGAAATTTATTTTTAAAATGAATTATTTTTAGAACGTTGTGGCTCGTAAAACCGTCTATTCTATTTTAATTTGACGATAAAATAATTTCAAATTTATGTTGTTTAAAGCTTACGTGGTCAAAATAGTTTTTGTCCTAGGTAATACGGTACCTACTTAAGGTACAACTGCTAATAAAAAAATTGTAAAATACTTTTGTCTTCATTATCTTTTTTTTTCGACATTCATAGAAAAGGTAAAAAAAAAAATTGAGACATATTTAGTTTTGAATTTTTGTTTATGAGCGCGTTCAGCGCTGGTAGTCCTCGGACTCCAGCACAGTGCTGACCAGGGTTTCGTATGTGTTCTTCTTATAACTGTAATAACTTTTCTACAAATGTCCATTTTTAGTAGGTGTGGATTGTATTGTGTTAAAGAAAGTATTAAACATGTATTATAACATTTGAGTCCATGACTTGAAAATTTCAACAATCGGAAATATTACATCTTATTTTATTTTGGAAATCAAAATATGAAGATTTTCTTTCCTCTTTTATAATCGTTAAATTAATTAGAGCTGTTTGGTTCGTTGTCAAATATTTTTCAAATGATTTCGTTGAGCTACAGCTAAGCGCAGATTAGAAGCTTAGAAGCTTAACCCAGAGGTTATTTTCTACATGACAACTGGATACTTCATCTTTCCTCTTCGATAGTCATCTCACTCAGGCACGGGAAAATAATAAAAAAACAAATACAATACAATAACACATTTGTAATGTGATGAAATTCTAATGATGGATATGTACTGCTGGTTTTCTTTTAGTCTTTCAAAACGTCTAAACTTACCGATGAATGAGAACAAATTGCTCGTCGCAATTATAACAATATACCTATTTGAATAATAATTGAAAGGAACAAAGAGATGGGAATATTAAAAGTTAGTCAAACAATAAGTTATCAAATTTAGGTACCTAATTATGTACATTTATAAATCTTGTATATAAACGAGAGACTATAAATATAATGCACATACGGCTATACCACTCCGTATTAATATAGACCTATTTAACATAAATTTTACTTGTAACTTTTGTATATTTCTGTATTGGATAAAACTCTATTTGTCTACTAATCTTGGTTATATAATTTACTAGTTAACCTGGCGAAATTCGTACCGCCTAAGGGTTCTTAGGCGGTACGAATTAGTAAATGTTGTGTTAACTTATTAGCTTCATGGTTCGATGCATGTCTTGATGTAA